>NQII01000528.1:360395-389459 GCA_002778355.1 Clitarchus hookeri | reverse complement strand
ACCCTTCTCAAATCCTACAAACTGTAAGAATACGTCGACGGAGCTGGACATTTGTTTGGCTCAACGTGCATTATACAGTTTCGGTTATAACAAAAAATTGGAGACCAACCGTTGTTCGAACGCAGATCGTTTGTGTCCAAGCACTACGTCCTAGCGAGCTCATCTAAGGCGACTGCTGGTGATATGGTAATGTTTTTTTAATTATATGCATTATAAATACTGGGCCACCGTACGTAAATAAATGTTTCATGTTTTACAACTTTACTTTTTAGTTTCCTGTTCAACTTGTTTCATTAGGATTTTTATACGATTACTGACCATCAACAAATGCACCAACAAACACTGTTGCCGTCCTGGTTGACAAATAAGTCATAAACAAACTGTCTAGCTGTATTTTCGAACGAAAGCAATCACATGAGCGGCCAAGTAAATACATAGAGGTTCGTTCACCTAAATATGTTCTTGAATGTCTAGTTGTTTTGACCCAACATAGAAGTTTTTCTTATTAAAACTTGTATTTCGCTGCATGAGAAAAAAAAAAAAACCATTTTGTTTCTTTGTTGGGTCTACTGATCACCTATACTCTAAACTCGGATCACTGACAGTTACTGAACTAATATTCACTGAAAACCAGTTTACTATCTTTAAGGCATGGTTGTCTCTTTTCACGGGAAAAGGATTTAGGGATTTTTTCTGAACACAGCAGAGAATTGCATCCAATGAGGGAATTCCCTAACGTTGTGGGAAACATGATTTCGTTTTTAGACTATAGACCTTAAAGATTACTTACAACTTTTGTGATGCGCTGCTAAAGTTCTACTTCCAGGATATCGCTCCGCCTCATCCAAACAAAGTTTAACTGCTTCTAGGAAATTACACCAGAGGATACGGCGCACCGCATGTGTGCGCAGACATTTTCATAATATTTAAAATGATAACTATTTCTGACAAGGCATTACCGACACGACTATTTTCTCTCTATTTAATTCAAATATATTGCAAATGAAATATTAAAATTTATACTTCAAAATACAAGCAAAAATTCTTTTTAATCAAAGCAAGATACTTTCATGTTCACATAAGTGTAAAAATATTGAGTGAGTAAAGTCAGTGAGTGTACTTGGGTACGTCTTAATAACGACGTTTTGAGAGCCGATGGGGGTGAAAGCGAAGTGAGTATGAAGCAGCGCCGGAATGATAGGGCGAGGGAAACGGTATATCCCCGAGAAAACCCGCCGACCAGCGGCATCGTCCTTCAAGATTCCCACATATGAGAATCCGGTTTACGTGTAGTTGAAGTGTAGCATGTCCTAAAATGATTTCGCGAATTTCCCGGGTCTATACGGACAAAATCTAGCATCTTTTGGCATTTAGTGTAACATTTTTACTTCCGCTTGCCAAATTAAACCTTTACATAAGACTCACGACGTTTGAAAAAAAAAACATTTGAAAACCTAAGCTCACTTTAATATCAGCGAAGAGTAACAATCGTTCAGTTTTGAAGTTATACCCCTGGGGATTTCTGAAGGCATGCCTTTGCGAGACACCTATTGAAACTCAGGACGACTTCATATAGGAAAAATAAGGGTAAACCACTATACCGTACAATATTGTGTATAGACTGTTGCAAACACTATTTAACTACATAAACCTCATGTTAAAGTTCATATTGATCGGCGCAATCAGAGAGCCTGCACGTTACAACACACACGGTCATTGCCCGCAGAATATGTGCAGTGACCTTGGAATCAGTAAAGGTTAAAACGTTGCACCACGAGCCTTTTTTTTTACGTCAGTTGTGTTTTTTTTTCTATATATATTCTACTATCAGGCACAGATAATACTTAGCAAGGCGCGTTTATTTACACAAACAGGGGCCAATCCCTATTTTTTACACTATTATGGTAGTATTATGTTCAATATCTTCTGTTTGTGGAAGATCTCGTTTTAAGTAATTATAAGCTGTTCGTGGTGAAAGTGAATTTTTTAAAAGCCTTGCTTAATATCTACTTTTATTTTTTATATTAATTCGTAGATGCTGTGGTTTGAATTTCGACCTGTTATTCAGAAACATCTTGTATATGAAATTAACATTACAATGGGGCTTGTTGCTTTATTCCTGCGCTGGTCAAGCGAGCACGGGCAATTATTGCTAACCTAAATAATTGGCTAGNCCGCCTCATCCAAACAAAGTTTAACTGCTTCTAGGAAATTACACCAGAGGATACGGCGCACCGCATGTGTGCGCAGTCATTTTCATAATATTTAAAATGATAACTATTTCTGACAAGGCATTACCGACACGACCATTTTCTCTCTATTTAATTCAAATATATTGCAAATGAAATATTAAAATTTATACTTCAAAATACAAGCAAAAATTATTTTTAATCAAAGCAAGATACTTTCATGTTAACATAAGTGTAAAAAGATTGAGTGAGTAAAGTCAGTGAATGTATTTGGGTAGGTCTTAATAACGACGTTTTGAGAGCCGATGGGGGTGAAAGCGAAGTGAGTATGAAGCAGCGCCGGAATGCTAGGGCGAGGGAAACGGTATATCCCCGAGAAAACCCGCCGACCAGCGGCATCGTCCTTCAAGATTCCCACATATGAGAATCCTGTTTACGTGTAGTTGAAGTGTAGCATGTCCTAAAATGATTTCGCGAATTTCCCGGGTCTATACGGACAAAATCTAGCATCTTTTGGCATTTAGTGTAACATTTTTACTTCCGCTTGCCAAATTAAACCTTTACATAAGACTCACGACGTATTGAAAAAAAAAACATTTGAAAACCTAAGCTCACTTTAATATCAGCGAAGAGTAACAATCGTTCAGTTTTGAAGTTATACCCCTGGGGATTTCTGAAGGCATGCCTTTGCGAGACACCTATTGAAACTCAGGACGACTTCATATAGGAAAAATAAGGGTAAACCACTATACCGTACAATATTGTGTATAGACTGTTGCAAACACTATTTAACTACATAAACCTCATGTTAAAGTTCATATTGATCGGCGCAATCAGAGAGCCTGCACGTTACAACACACACGGTCATTGCCCGCAGAATATGTGCAGTGACCTTGGAATCAGTAAAGGTTAAAACGTTGCACCACGAGCCTTTTTTTTTACGTCAGTTGTGTTTTTTTTTCTATATATATTCTACTATCAGGCACGGATAATACTTAGCAATGCGCGTTTATTTACACAAACAGGGGCCAATCCCTATTTTTTACACTATTATGGTAGTATTATGTTCAATATCTTCTGTTTGTGGAAGATCTCGTTTTAAGTAATTATAAGCTGTTCGTGGTGAAAGTGAATTTCTTAAAAGCCTTGCTTAATATCTACTTTTATTTTTTATATTAATTCGTAGATGCTGTGGTTTGAATTTCGACCTGTTATTCAAAAACTTCTTGTATATGAAATTAACATTACCATGGGGCTTGTTGCTTTATTCCTGCGCTGGTCAAGCGAGCACGGGCAATTATTGCTAACCTAAATAATTGGCTAGNCATGGGGCTTGTTGCTTTATTCCTGCGCTGGTCAAGCGAGCACGGGCAATTATTGCTAACCTAAATAATTGGCTAGTGTGTCAATTCGTACTCTGACGTGTATCAAGCGAAAAAACCGTCACATTGATTTCCCACTAGTTTAACCACCACACTCGCAGTACAACGTCAGGATTTATAACTATTTTACTTGATTCACAGACAACTTAATTACTGCAAACAACGTTTTCATTTCATTCCATAGTTTTCGCGTCTACTTTATGGGAAAAAGGTAAATTAATTTTGAGGTTAATTACTGAGTGGATAATTACTTCTCTTGTATTCTGCCTGATAACTGAAGTGTCAAAACAGAGTCAGCGCTGTCTGTCACTCATTCCATAAATTACTGAGAACGTAATAAACTGTCACGTAATGACAAAAAAATATAATTTACTGTAGACTGCATATAACCTCTAAGGTCTTTCGAGGGCAACATTTTGTAACATTGAGAAGTTAGTTTTGATGTTTGAATAATTTATTGTGTGTATTCAAATATGAAGACACGGTAGAGATTAATTCCGGTTTGTCTAGCACATACACTGAAGAGCCAAAATAACTGGTATAGGTGTGCGTATGCAAATAAGAGGCATGGAACCAATCAGAGTAACGCGATGCGGTCGGCAGCTAGATCGGTTACTGCTGCTACAATGGCAGGTTATCAAGATTTAAGTGAGTTTGAACGTGGTGTTATAGTCGGCGCACGAGAGATGGGACACAGCATCTCCGAGGTGGCGATAACATTTGGATGTTCACGTACGACCATTTCACGAGCGTACCGTGAATATCGGGAATCCGGTAAAACATCACATCTTCGACATCGCTGTGGCCGGAAAAAGATCGTGAAAGAACGGGACAAACGTCGACTGACGAGAATCATTAAACGTAACAGACGTGCAACACTTTCTAAAATTGGTGCAGATTGGATTTATGGACTGCCCTGCAGGATTAATGGTGTGAATTACCTCCTGCATACCTTCAGGCATTAGTCGAGTCCATGCCACGTCGTCTTGCGGCACTTCTGTGTTCTTTCCGTGGGGAGGGGGACTACACGATATTAGGCAGGTGTACCAGTTTTTTTGGCTCTTCAGTGTACATCACTACATTCTGATTGCAAGGTGTTAAAATAATCTCGAATATTATAAAGCATGTATTACTGATCAATACTAGAAACATACACATAAGGTATGCCTGGACAAGAAAGTGTATTGAAATATGGGCTTCGTAGCAGAAACACCTGTCTGTTCAGCATCGTATATAGCAGGTGCCTTATGTGGTTACCACACATCGCTACACATCATTCAGCCCTACATTTCAGATAATAGCATGTTCTCGCGAACACACCACGCTGCTTTCGCATTTGATGCCATGCATTGTTAGTATGTTCATGCAGTATTTGTGCATTGCCAGCGGGCGCTGTGTATATTCTATTCGCGCTTTCTTCCATATTTTGAATCCAACCTTTGAAAAAACACTGCATGTATGAAGTGTGTGGCTGTGTCCTAAATATGCCATTTATCACAATCATTTTATACCAGTGCTATCATAAAATTTCCTTATTTTTGATAAAATTGAATGTTTACTTAGACTCCATTGATACGTTATAACTAGTATGAATAAAGACAGAGATGGGATATGTGTGTTGGTAATGCCTAGTAAGAAAAAGTTCTTACTCAAAATGCTACACAGGGTGCGCACGAATGCGGTGCGTTGCCCCTCTGGTGTAATTTTCTAAGCTTTGCTTGCATGAGGCGGATGAATATCCTGGACGTAGAACTTCAGATGGGCTTCAGAAAAGTTGGAAGTACCCGTCAATGGCGTGTGCACTGAGATATTTAGATATCCCTGCAACTTAAACTCCGTAGGTGATGAGGGAGGCCATGCAAGACAATAATGCACGAGTAACGCTCCTACAGCCATTACTCGACACTTGTTACGCCATTAAACTACCCATATCTTAATGCTCTACGCTCCTGTGGCAAGCCAGTTCCACCATCTTCGAATGCATGGAAGAACGTCCGCCTGCAACCACGCAGAAAAACCACGGTGCACTCCGTAACTTCCAAATAGCTATGAAACACAATTCTGGCGACTGGAGATATATTTTAACAAATTGCGATAGGAAAAAAAAATCCACCAGGTTCAACATACAACTGCGAAGTGTTAAGATGTATTTGTTTCCGTACACATGTTCATATAAGTTTTTTCTAGTCTTGAAAGGAGCCGCGGTGCTACAGAGGTCAGACTACTCGCCTCCCACCGAGGAGAAATGGGTTCGATTCCCGGTGGGGTCACCGGGATTTTCGCACGTGGGAAACATGGCAGGCGTTGCCGTCGGCCGGCGGGTTTTCTCGGGGCATTTCCTTTTTACCNACTACTCGCCTCCCACCGAGGAGAAATGGGTTCGATTCCCGGTGGGGTCACCGGGATTTTCGCACGTGGGAAACATGGCAGGCGTTGTCGTCGGCCGGCGGGTTTTCTCGGGGCATTTCCTTTTTACCCCACCTTTGCATTCTGGCGCTACTCCACACACTAAAAACATCCCTGCGAAAGGTTACAGAAACATATTCTGCGCCGCCAGAGAAACAACGAACCGCGTTCCTACTCACTCCGTTTAATAATATTTTACATGAGCACTATTTCTTACTCGGCATTACCAACACACCTTTTTTTTTGTATTTCGCATCAGCTTTACATGAAGTATTAAAATTTAAAGATAAAAATATATAAAAAAGTTTAATTTAACCATAAAAAGTAGATACTTTTATGTTAGCATTAGTAAGTAATGTTTGCGATACAACATATTTAGGAAACAAAAAATACACGTCAAACGCGGGGTGATATTTAAAAGGTTTGATTCAAAAAATGTGAAGATGCCGCGAATATGCTATATACAGTTAGGCTGGGAAAACGTAAAATAATAGGCGTTGTCGTCAGTTTATTAAAAATATGTCTTATTTTGTAGGAAGCGCTTGGTGTTCGCTTTGTGTCGGTTTAGCATTTTTTTCGGGGGTAGGCGCAGAGCGATAAATGCCGGGAACGCGGGACGTCGAAGTGCAACTTGAGAAAGTTGGAAGCGGTCGTAATTTCCCGTCGCAGCAATACTGCCAGGGGTTTATTGGCCATCGCCAGGAGACGCGCTGCTCAAAGCCTTTCCCGCATAAAAGGCGGCATGAAAAGACGGCTCACCGCTGTCCCCTCATAAGTTAATCCGCTAAAAGGGATTCTGATTTTAAAAGGGTTTTTCATTTGTACACGGGTCGTCCGCCATTTATAGCGGGCGCACCAATCCCATTGCAGGCCATTCCGAACTGAAGTTGGTCGTGATAAGGTTGGGCGAGGGTTTGGGGAGCTCGTGGTCTGCCATTTAAATAAGGATGAACAACTTGTACCTGTGTGCTTCGAGCGAGAGAGACAGCTGATACTCGCGTCTGTCGCCCCGGTTAGTAATTACTTGCCAGCTCGATCATTTTCTCGCTCAACTCTACTGTGCTTCCATTTTTTTTTTATTTTTTATTTTTTTAGAATTTTCTAATTATTTCATGAAGACTTTTACATCATTCCCCACCCCCACCCCTATATTTTAAAACAAAACGTTTCATGTTTGATATTTGAGCAAACGAATATGTTTGTAGTTTTCTCTACAGATAAACAATAAATTGAAGGAAAAAAAAGGTGGGAATGTTTTAGCATTTTGATTGCCTTTTATGAATGTATCTGCAGTTTACCGTATCGAATTTACAGCGGTAATGTATAATTAATATCATGGATAATTAACGTGAAACATGCACACTTTAACTCATTTGCGTTTTCAGACAGTAAAAAATGTATTTAAAAACGCGTTACGTTAAAGTGTTGTTTGCTAACTTACGTAACTACGAGGAGAGTGCTTGGACATTTGTAACTCGCATACTTGGATCACTGTTCTCTACAGCTGATGTTACACGCCCGGTAAATTAAAGCCACAGAGCTCTTACAAATGTACGTTGTGGCGCGGTAGGAAACTAAAGTGAGACACTTAATACGAATTCCAACTTAGGGTGTCGTTTTGAGTTTTTTTTTTTTACTCTTGTATTGTCAAGTTATAAGTATATTAATTCTGTTCATATTTTGTAATCATTCGCGCTTTCATTCATGTGGGTTTCGTGAAAATGGGCCAAGGAAGAGGACCAAGCTGGTGTAAGTGTGTCTCACTTGTTTATGCAACTAAGTAAGCAAGTAACGCTTAAACGTTTCCACACTTGTGTATTAATTATTAAGAAACTTCTTAAGTATATAATTATTACTCTGCAGCGTGGCTTTAGAGTTTTAATTCGGGAAATGTTACAGAAGATCAACATTTTGGTATAAAAAATACTAAGTCAATTAAAATTTGGACTTTTTGAGATAAGTTTCTTTGTGAGACCTAATTTTAATCTTAATTACATAATAGGAAATTTGCCAAAGACTGCATTTTTTGGCATCGAAACAAAATGAGAGATAAACCAAATTTGTGTCTATAATTTAATCTTTAATTTTCTAAAAGCAGCATATATAGATGTTATAAAAAAAATTTAATACAATTTTTTTTGCCTTACCATTATAAAATATTTTATCTTTGCTTTGTGTGGTTCTCAATTAATTCCTGAAGGAGGATAGTAGAATACTTTCGTGTGTACTGACGTCTTTGACTACGAAACAAAGTTCGTGCCACTGGGGCTAGCTATTAATTAGACAGTTCAACATGAAAACAGTCTTTCAAAGCGAAATTATTTTTTTTTATACTGCCAATCAGAATTGTAAAGGATTTTAGTTCCGTGGTTTGGAATCTTATACAACGATTGAAATATTGTTACTATTATAATATAAAGAATTTCATTCCTTCAGTACTTAAACGGGTAATTTATATTTTCAAGAAATATTTAATTCTTGGTTGAGTTCACACATAATTATTTAATTTANAGTACTTAAACGGGTAATTTATATTTTCAAGAAATATTTAATTCTTGGTTGAGTTCACACATAATTATTTAATTTAAAAAAGCGAATATTCGTAGAGGTTAATTAACCCTACATAAGAATGTCCAGAGTTTAAAAAGTTTGGAATATTTTTCTGTACTCTCAATCTCATTATTCAATAAACTCTTTTGGGAGCAAGTAGACGTCGTTTTATTCGAAGTAGCAACGTAATATTAATTAAATTAATAATTTGGTTACCCATCTTGTTAGAGAAGCCAAGGGCCATTAAGAAAATAAAAATGAGCCGGAAAGCAAAATGAAAATAACGAAGGGGGAATGTATTTATATTATACATTTCTTGTGTACTATCTTGACTACGCTGTGAAGAGGAAAGGGCTTTCGTACACCCCCGAGTCACTTCATCCCCTAACTTCGTAGGACATGCGTAGAACTCTCCTTTTCTTTACGTTTACCACGTCGATATACGTCAGAATAGATGGGTTATTGGACCACTTGTTGTGAAACAGTCTGTAGAAAGGCGAAGTAAGCATCTCGTAGCTGTTAAACCAACTTATGCAGTACTGGTACATAGTCTGAAATGTTTTACACAAAACATGAAACCATATCGTCTTGTTTTTTAGTTAATAATGAGCGATGCACGATACGTCTACACAGTAAAAAGTTTATGTACAGCTTAATTATTATATAATTACAACACATTATTTTATAAAACATAAAAAATTGTTTATGTGGCTGAATGTTTGTAACAAACTTGAAGTATGTTACACTTGCTTGTTAAAATTCAATATTAGTTTTACACATTCCACACTAAGGTTTTGTGGAATTTTACTCTTTTTTATTTATAGTGTTACAAAAATTATCTTTGTCAAGTAGTTCTCCAAGAAGTTCCTCGTATAAATACAAAAAAAAGTCGTGTATTACAAAGTAAGCAAACTCACACTATACTTAAGATTAATAAGTGCTGGGACAAAACGCCACGATATTGTAATACGGCACTACTGTTATCTTGAAATGTACCAGAAAAATGTTCTAAACAAATTCATATAGGCCATTCACGGTAAAGCGATCACTTTTGAAAGCCATCTCATTTGGAAAAATAGTCAATAAATATATTTTATTTTAGCCTTAGGCGTTAATGTCTGAGTGCGGTAGAATATATTCACTTTGCTTGNAATAGTCAATAAATATATTTTATTTTAGCCTTAGGCGTTAATGTCTGAGTGCGGTAGAATATATTCACTTTGCTTGTTACTTACATGTCAATATTTATCTAAAAATATTGCGGAAGGATAAAAGAAAATGCTGAATAGAAAAAGTTAACAGGGCTTCAAAAGTGCTAATTTTATCGCGAACAGCCTGTATATGATTACAGTGCACCAGATTGAGCAACTCTACCGAACTGCGCCACATCAGTTGATCGAGAGCTTGGTTTCATAACACATCTTAGTAAAAAAATAGCNTAGCAACTCTACCGAACTGCGCCACATCAGTTGATCGAGAGCTTGGTTTCATAACACATCTTAGTAAAAAAATAGCCAGAGGTCTCCCCATTATGCTTGAAAATTTACAAGGATGAGAACATAAAATATTTTTCTATGGTTTGAAAACCACTGGAGTCTTTGGAAGCTGGTTGGTAACAGATATTTAACGCATCTGCTTGAAAACTCTGTACCGTCGACTTTGTGCTCTGTAGGGTTACTTTGTGACATTCCACTGGGACCTGCAAGAGTGGCGCCTCAGTTATCCGTGCTTTAACTCTGAAATGTGTTGGAGACAAAAAAAAAGCTAGGCGAATTTAATAGGTCTCTACCAGGGTTTAACTTTGGGCCAGCCGTATCGACACACACCCGGCATAAGGCTTCCCTTTCCAGCAGTAACTTCAGGGCACCAAAAAGAAAAATTACTTGCAATTATTTTTTTTGGTTGATATTAAAAACACGCACACTACAATATTGAAGTAATCATTTAACGGATTGAATGATCAAAATCTGGCAGTTTTGCAATGATTAGTGCAAATTTAGTGTAAATAATGTCAAAATAGTGGCACAGAGTATCCGCAGATAACGGTAGTTACTTCAACAATTTATACGCAGTAAACATAAAGTGTACGTCTGTCACGCAGGACAGGATTTACTCTGGTCAGACGCAGAAGAAAGCGAGGGTGAAGCTGCAAACGAAGGGAACGGAGAAAGATGATCCGGGTCGCCAGAAGTCTCGTAATTGCGAGGCCGAGGGAGAAAATAGCTAGGCCCCGGAGTGAGGCGTAATTGGGGCAATTCGCCGGTAGGAGTCGCTGAAATTCTGTCGCCCGTTACTTCAGTATCGGCGCGGGAGGGACGGCGAATGGGGGAAGAGCAACGGAGATAAGAAAGCCAATATAAAAGATCTTTCTAGGGTCGCACTTCCAGAAAGAGCACGGAATCCACACCTGCTGCCTCGTGTAGCATTTTCAGTAATGCATTGATAAGTTTTTGAACTTCTTCTCTGTCGGGATGAAGCAGACGAAAATAAACTGGAGAGGGTAAAGAAGAGGGTGGATCGAAGAAGCCAACGATGCCCACTGATAAACTTTTAAGAGACCTCCAACATTGACCTGCAGACGTGTAGGAGTGTTAAGATGAAAGCAACACCTTTAAAACAACATTTTAACAAATTATAACTACCTATATTTCATGGACAATGGAAAGATCTCGCAATGTGCTAATTACCGAAACACTAAATCAAGACCGGAATTGTATTGTACACTTAATAAGTATATTTATATGGGAATAGTTTTATTGGCCATAGATTTAATTAACAAATCCATTACAATAATATTTCTGACACCTGAATATAGGAACAAATTATCAAGCACACACCCGCGACCTGTCTCAGAAAAAAAAAGTTTATGTTCATTTCATTTCAAGATGTCTCTGTGCGCATATTTAAAGCGTTAATTACAGTTAAGTTGTGTAAATATACGTTCAACAGGAAAAAAAAAAANATGTCTCTGTGCGCATATTTAAAGCGTTAATTACAGTTAAGTTGTGTAAATATACGTTCAACAGGAAAAAAAAAAAGTTCCACGCAAATGTGTTTTGGGTGTCGTGCGAAGAGTAGGGAGAAAACTGTGGTATTGGGGATGNAAAAAAAAAAAGTTCCACGCAAATGTGTTTTGGGTGTCGTGCGAAGAGTAGGGAGAAAACTGTGGTATTGGGGATGGTTTGTGGGTAGAGGGAGGGGGGTATAATAACTCTGGATAATTATGCAAATTGCGCTCCGCCCGCAGTTATCTGCAGCTTACCCATATACTGCTTTTTAATGGAGGACTAGTTTTATTCGAGCACGTGGCTCCTTTCTGGGAAAGTCACGAGGTTTTTAGTGTTTTCTGGCGCGGTACCAACATGCGGGACAGGGTTGTATTTTGGCCTACGCACTGGTAAACGCGAACGGAGGGCAAAAAAAAGTGTATTCAATTCGTTGGCTTGCGAACACACCAGTCATCCCCGCAAAATGCTCAGCACAGACAAAGTTATATTCTTTTCCTTTGCTGGCTCCTGTTTCTCTCTGACAAATACTGCGTGTGTGTTTTATATATTCGCTCTTATCCTGTTAATAACTTCTTTTTCTAAAGGTAGTGATTGTTTTTGTTTCATTCAATTTGATTTTTTTTTTGGTTACAACATTATTGCACAGCATGAAAATATTTAACTTTATTTTATATTTACTTTGTCAGTTAAAAATTAATTCACTTGAGAGCCACATAATATTTTGCTAGGCCGTCAGTAGTATTGAATTTAGTTGTGAAATTTTTGCAACGTCGGTTGTAATTGAATCATAATTCCATTGCATCCAACACGCACACGTTTTATCTTATTTGGTTTATTTTCCTCAAGAGTATGCCCAGCTTAGATCTCTTGCCGACCCCGCAAGTTTTCAGGTTACAAGACGTTAATATAACTCTTGTGCCAGCTACAGTCTAAATGCCCTAATCAAATATCCATTAATTTTATTTTTTCTCATCTATTTCCTATAACTCTTGGGTGAAGGTTCATCTTTAATGAACTTCCGTTCCGCCATTAAACTCTGTTCTTCGTTATGTCTTTTATCTCGAAATAGGTGTCTTCCCTGTACGTGTGTCTTAGGCTTCCAAACGACGTATACTGGTATTTCTCGGCAACAAAACTGTGCCTTTAGTTGAATACAAAAAAAATACTTACGTAGTTAAGAATTTCGTTCTCGTTTTCTCCTATTCCCGTGCTTTTTATGGTTTACTGAAATACTATAAAAATGTGCCCAAACGTAAATGTTACTTCGAATTGCTTATTTTGGTCAACGATTGCGCTAGTTTCTGGTGGGTTTTTGTTCCTTCGTACCCGGTTTTCCAAACTCTCCGAAATTTTCCTCTTTGCTTTACTCAAAGCCGAATACCGAAAATGATAATATTTTATCGGTCGAAAATGTTTCTCCTTAAAGAAGACTTCCGCGTACAAACATTATTTACAGTCGAACTCAATGCAGTTCTCGTAGTTTGTATTCACTCAAAAAAGCCAATAAGTTACAATAGGCTATTGCTCGTATACCGTGCAAATCGGCAATAAGACCGTAAATTGCTCGTACATCTCAAATCACTTGACATTAGCTTAATATTTCTATGTTATCCTTAAAAGCGTTTGCATTGCACGTAACAGGAAAAATGTTTTACCGCAATTTACGACAATATATGTGTTCAAGATTATATAGACACTTTTGTTTCCTCTGGCTATGTTTACCTTGAACCCGTTGTCTGATCTCCGATTGCATGTAGAAACTGAAAGTATACAATTTACAACGTACCTAATTGCTAAATACGTGCAAAATTCGCGTTATTTTAGTGGCTGCAGGTGGAACTCCAAGATGATGTATGCTCGTTTGACCTCTGACATTGAAAGATATATTGTGTATATTGTGTAGTGCATCCTAAGGACGCTTTCAACCAATAGTAAAGGTTCAATGGCTGAACAGTCAATCTCCAGTAAAGCGATCACACAGGCAAACTATGGAAATGTACTTTTCAGAAATAATAATAATGTCGTGTGGGGAGTGCACCCACGGAAAGGCGACACCCTCCGAGTGACGGTATTTCCAGCTGGGACCCGTAGGTGACCGTCGTCCCTGAGCATGACAGAAATGAAACCCTAGAATGGAGCGGAGCTGGAATGCAAGGGCGGGGGAAATGGGAGTACTCTGAGAAAACCCGCCCGCAAGCGGCATCGTCCAGCACGATTCCCACATGCGATAACCCGGGAGTGAACCCGCCGGGGATCGAACCCGGATCGCCGTGGTGGGAGGCGAGCGCCCTGGACACTGCGCCACCGCTGCCCCACTTTTCAGTAACAAATGAAATCACGAATTGAGTTCCAGTAGATAGAGACCAGCGAAGCCTAGCGTATTACCAAATAATAACGCGAATGTTGCAGCTCTCTACTAATGGCCAATTCTTTACAATACCTCACGCATCGAACGCGGTATTAGAACTGAACTTGTCGACTATGAGTATTAATAGCACTTTTGTTAAATAGAATACAAGCCTTTGCATTACACCATTTCTTCAATTGCGGGCCTGATTTTGTCCTGTTATGTCCGTCATAGGAGTAGGATTATCCTTCGCAATGGACATTCCTTCCCTCACGTTTATATATCCTTCCGTTTACAAGATGAATGTAAACTGTCACTATACAGATGCACTTTTTTTTAACACTATTCCCTACTTCAACGTAAGTTAAGAAGCCTGACCTTGTTTGCGTTGTGATCGCAACACGTGGTTGTGTTGCGGGACTCAGTAGTATTTTGTAATCACGGAATAACAAATAAACCTGTATGGTGCTCGTGGAAGTGAGGCTTCAGATATTTCTTCGGCTGGAGTCTGTTAAGGTTGCCACATGCGTCTCATTGTAAGCACTTGTGTCTATTTCAATTTTTAATTAAAAAACTATGCATTATTTTGATGTAAATTATTATTTCATGGCTGAAATGTTGTTGCTAATTTATAAATTTGGTTGTAAAAACACAAATGTGGTTTTTGAAAAGTGTCAAGAGTCAGTAAAAATCGTTGTTCGTATCCCTCTGCTTAGGATATTTATTCGCCTGTAAACAGAGTTTTTAACTATGGCGACAATGCTGTTTCTTTTTACTGTATTAAAACCCTAGTCCACTCTTAAAATTCGTAGGACACAAAGCACGCGCGAAGTTTGTTTACGCTTTTTTTGCATCGGATAGACGTGACCTTGAGTCGTTCAAAATGTTTTTACCAGGGCGGCCGCTTTTACAGTTTCGCGCAAGCGGAATCTCTAATTTTGAAGTAAACAAAGGGTCGAGTGCGATTTATGAACGTCACTAATGTTTATTCTACTCAGGTTAGGAACAAAACGTAATTTCTCATGTGAGAGTTTGGCATTAGGGAAATTTCCGCCGCTAGGTGCACAGTGGTCCGAAAGGTATATATTAATTAAAATTTTAAACTTCGTGGAAAAATAAAAGCCAAAGATTTTACGTAGTTAAAAAGTTATTTAATACTTGATTTATTATTACAACAATTACTTTTTTTTATATACGTAGAAAATAGATAAAATCTAGTACCTTTCCGACACTAGCGCTTACCTAGTAGCGAACATTTTCTCTTTGCCAAACTTATAACATTAATCTTCCCAACCTGTTGTATAAGTAACCTTAACGTTACTGATTGCGGATACGGCCAGGACGTATTGTGTTGGCGTGCCTACGTGTGTATATATTATATATACACTGGAGAGCCAAAAAAACTGGTATAGGCGTGCGTATGCATATAACAGAAGTATGGAACCAATCAGAGTAACGTGATGCGGTCGGCAGCTAGATCGGTTACTGCCGCTACAATGGCAGGTTATCAAGATTTAATTGAGTTTGAACGTGGTGTTATAGTCGTCGCACGAGAGATGGGACATAGCATCTCCGAGGTAGCGATAACATTTGGATGTTCGCTTACGACCATTTCACGAGTGTACCGTTAATATCAGGAATCTGGTAAAACATCAACTCTTCGACATCGCTGCTGCCGGAAGAAAATCGTGAACGAACGTTAAACGTGACAGATGTGCAACCCTTTCTCAAATCGGCGCAGGTTGGATTTGTGGACTGCCCTGCAGGATTCATGGTGTGAATTTACATCGTACATACCTTCAGACATTAGTCGAGTCCATGCCACGTCGTCTTGCGGCACTTCTGCGTGCTCGCGGGGGCCCTACANTAACATCGTACATACCTTCAGACATTAGTAGAGTCCATGGCACGTCGTCTTGCGGCACTTCTGCGTGCTCGCGGGGGCCTTACACGATATTAGGCAGGTGTTCCAGTTTTTTTCGGCTCTTCAGTGTATGACGTGTATATATCATATATATAAATGGGGCGTTGGAATGTAATGCACGAGGTGGGAGCAGAATGGCGGAGGAGCTGGGTATCGAGGTTGGCTCCATCCAGGTGTTCGCTCGACCTGGCCCGTGTTATTGAGCAGCGAGGCGAGTTATTGATGACGTTAGCCGACCCCTGCGCAGCTCTCGCGCACACCCACGCGTGTGCTGGTCTGCTGTAGGCCGGGGGGGGGAGGGGGGCAGGTGCTGTGCGNCGCTGCGGCAGACCTGATAGCGCCGAGGCAAGCTGCGTTTTTACAAGTCCCGCTCGCGGGCAGTTGCCGCGAGAGGCGGAAGTGAAATACGAGATAAGATGCGGCACGTGCTTAGCGAGAGAAAAAAAAAAATTCCTCCCGGAAACAAGGAAATCTTCTTGTAAAACTAATTATAAAGGGTTTTGAAGAGGATGGGGAGGTTTGTAACGTGTGTCGAATGAAACTTTTAAAGTTTGAAAGAATAAGCGTCGGTTTCACTGGCGCAGACGGAAGTCTGTTGTGTAACATTCCAGAACGATTTGGTGTTAAGTCCTTGGCGAAGACTTGCTTAAATTTTGAAAAACACTAGATTAGGTAGTTATAGGGCGACACCTTTCGGAGGGCAGGGGGGTAGGGGGGAACTGAGACATAATTTTTTATAGGATTGTTCTTTGGTAAAGTAAGCACTTTCGAAACAAACATGTGAGAAAAATCACTGCATTTAACTTCATATGCCACGTGTTACTAAAAAAAATCATCGGCAAACTCTGGGAGATGATTCCCCAGAAAAATTTAGGAGGTAATTACATACACGAACTATAGCCTTAAGACCTTTACTCAAGGTTGTGCCTGCTCTTTAAAGTGGAGGTAAAACCCACGTTTAAATAAAACCTGCAGTATCTGAGCTTTCTCTCGCAGTTTCGGTTTAATGTCTTATAAAACAAACATATTTGAAGAGAGAAATTGCAAATAAAGTTATATCCACTATGTACAGTTTAAAATCACACACAACTTGTGCAGTTGCGTTTGGTGAAAAGAAGTTATATCCTTACAGTAACGAAACAAAACGTAATGTTGTTTGGTGCAGATTGATTTATATCCATAAATATATTCGCTGAAAAAAAATAATATCCTATATTGCTTTGTTTGTGTTGCAGAGAGAGAGAGAGAGAGAGAGAGAGAGAGAGAGAGAGAGAGAGAGATAGAGAGAGATGGAGAGATATAGATATAGATATAGAGAGAGATGGAGAGATAGAGAGAGATAGAGAGAGAGTGGGGTTTGTGCATTATCTGGCTATAACAATCTCTATTGTTAGTTTGTAGGTTAATGTGAGCGGCTGATTTGTTGTGTGTGATCTGTGTTATTGCAGTGTTAACATTATTCANGTGGGGTTTGTGCATTATCTGGCTATTACAATCTCTCTTGTTAGTTTGTAGGTTAATGTGAGCGGCTGATTTGTTGTGTGTGATCTGTGTTATTGCAGTGTTAACATTATTCATTGAATGCTTTGTAGTACAGTCAAATAAAGTGAAAAAAAGGGATAAACATCGGAAAGAAAGTTTGAAAGCTGAAAATGTTCATACATCTTTGTTTTAACATTCTAAAAGTTAGCTCATAAGTCTCGTAGAATCTCGTGTCCGCATATCAAGGTCAAAGGTCGCGGAAATCTGTTTTTTTTTGTAGTTATATCTTGTTTCCTATGCTTCAAATGATGTTTGAAGTTATTAGAAAACTGAGCATAAAAGTCTCTACAAATTTGGTATTAAGCTATATTTTATATAAGTAACCGTTCTCGAGATAGAGCGCGAAGAGTGGGAAGCGCCTATCCGTATATAGGATAGCGTTATGTCAACTGTGGAATACTATGCATAGTACTTACAGGTTATAAAATTAACTATTTACTAAAAATATTATAATTATGGAGAAACGTAAATTATTTACTTATTCATAAATAAGACTTACGTTTGATAATATTTAGTTAAATTATATTAATAATAAGATATTGAAATGAAATAGTATAAATACATTGTAATTACATATTTATTTATTATAAGTTTATCGTAAATCTATTACAATTTATTTAAGTTGAAAAGTAAGGCGGATTTGTTTTTGTTACTCTGATTATCAATATCAAGCATGCTGCTTAATATTCCTCTTGTTCGTCATCGTCTTCCTCTTCTGTTCGCCCAAATTGAATTTCCAGTTCGTTATCATCACCCTCGTTGTCTGTTATATTCGGCTCTAAAGCTTCAAGGTCCTCAGGTACATATTCACTTTCTTCATCAACATTAAGTGGATATGATGAAGCGTTGAGGCATGCTTGTCCGTTACACTGGCCACAAACTGAGGAGCATTGCAAACATACTTTTCTACATCCACAACTCGCACCACAGCCTCTCTTGCAATTGCAGAAGATCGTACTGAGTAGTTGTTCTGGTGCTGGTGGTAATAATGTTGTTGTGGGTTCCAGGATGTCGTTTTGCAATATCTACCCACATTCCTCGGGTTCTAAATCTTCCCATAACCAAGTTTAGATCTGGTAGTAGACACGATAGATATGCTGTCGAGCTGCTGCACCGGTCTTAACAATTGAACATCTGCCCCAACTTACTATTATATAAATAGAATTGGTCGTGTTATGGGCCCCGTTTCGGGAAATAATATACATAAGAGTATCCAAGCATTTACACTGTTCGAAAAAGTAATACTTACTCTCTTCCCTACTTATTATTAATATAAATTAACTAAATATTATCAAACGGATGTCTTATTTATAAATAATATTTATAAATATTATTCATAAATAAGAAAATAGTGTAAGTTGCTCAATAATTATAATATTTTTAGTAAATAGTTAATTTCATAAACTTTACTATGTATTGTATTCCACAGTTGACACAGCGTTATCCTATATACGGATAGGCGTTTCCCATTCTTCACGCTCTATCTCGAGAACGGTTAATTATATAAAATATAGCTTAATACCAAATGCGTAGAGAATTTTGTGTTCTACAAGTTTTCTAATAACATAAAACATAATTTGATCCATAGAAAACAAGATATTTACAAAAAAACGATTTTCGCGACCTTTGACCTTGAATATCTTGACACGCGAACACGAGATTCTTAGAGACTTTTGAGCTAACCTTTATAATGTCAAAACAAAGATGTATGCAGATTTTCAGCTTTCTTACTTTCATTCCGAGGTTGAATCCCTATTTGACTGGACTATTGGTGATTGGCGTGTGATGGAAGTTTATACACATTTATTTCATTTTAATGCATAACTCTGCTCGCAATCACAAAATGTGACATTAATTGTTTCTTTAATGTTATTGTTTTCTATATTGTGTAATTTTTTTCCATGGAAAATATGTCTTATGATAATTCATTTTAAAATAAGTTATATCCTATGTTATTGTTCTGTTCAAAACAAGTTATATCCAACTTTTCCCTGCAAAGTAAGTTATATCCAAAATGTTTTGTCTATACCTAGAATGTTAATCCCAATTCCAGACTCTAATATTATGTAAACAAATGTGTGCGGTGCATATTCAGACATAAATTATACATACACTATGTTAGAACAATATTATGCTGGTGATTTTTGCCCATTTCCCACATTTTTATAATGTGGATATAACCTGATTTGGAACTATGCAGTTCATGTGAGGATTTATGCGGCGACGTAAGCAGTATGGTTAATATCAGAAAAAAAAACGTTGCGTTGTGCTATTGCGCTACATCTCATGGTGTTCGAGATATGTTTGTTTAATGTACACTGTTTAGAACATTAAACATCAATTTCCCAAAAACCGTGGCGTGTAGCGTAATGACACAAGGTAAATGTTTTTCGTAAATTAAACATTTCACATATTTTACGTGAAACCGCGTTTCTTTTAATCTTGTAGTGCTTTGAGTTGGCCATAACATCATGATTTTAATATTTGCAATAAATATTAAAACGTAGTTTTCGTAACTGCAATAACCAGAAATTTCAGACTAGTGGGACACGCCTTTGAAGAGTAACTTTAACCCTTAATGGGGCCGCGGTGCTGCAGTGGTTAGACTACTTGCCTCCGGGCGAACCTGTTTCGATTCCCGGCGGGGTCAACCCCTGCTTTTCGCATGTGGGAATCGTGCCGGACGATGCCTCTGGTCGACGGGTTTTCTCGGGGATCTCCCGTTCTCCCCGCCCTTGCTTGCATTCCCGCGCTGCTCCATACTCACCTCGCTTCACCCTCGTCAGCTCTCGAGGCCTCGATGTTAAGAGTAGCCCAAATATCTTCACTCACTCGCTCACTTTAACCACTTATTAAAAGAAAAGTAGAAATATTGTGTTGTGACTAATTTACATGTGACGAGGATCATTACACAGAAACTGGCGCGTCATTGATTCTTGATCAGTCGCGTACTTTAGTGTGAGCTGAGAACTCAATTGAGCTGTGGTCTCCTGAGAACTGGTCGCATCTGTGTTGGAGGACTCGTGACGTAGTTGCGCGACCAGGGCGCGGTAGCCGTGCCCTCTCCTGACTCGCCGACCCGCGCCGCGCGGGTGCCGGCTCTGTTTGCGCGACGTAATTACGGGCTGATCCGTTTACGCCGCTCACCTGGCCGTGTGAAGTGATCCGCCCGCCGCCGGCTAATGGAGTCGTTTGAAGTCGCCAAGCGAGGCGATCGTACTCGACTGCGGACACGTCCCCCCGAGTGGCCGGGCTCCCGCTGTGCGTCGAGGACGCCACAGGTGCATGTGTGGCGACGTGCGTGTCTGCACTGAGCATGCGCGTTACCACGCAGCTCGAGGTGGGGGGATACCCCGGCCATCTCGGGTTTACCACTATCCCTCCGTAACTTGAGTTGAGAGATCCGGGCGGCTCTTAACAAAGGAGTCTGGAGAGCCGATGAGGGTGGAATGAGGCGAGAATAGAGCAGCGCTGGAATGCAAGGGCGGGGGAAACGGGAGATCCCCGAGAAAACCCGCCTACCAGCGGCATCGTCCCGGCACGATTCCCACTTGCGAAAAACCGGGACTAGCCCGACCTGCGATCGAACCCGGTTCGCCGTGGTGGGAGGCGAGCAGTCTAACCGCTCAGCCACGGTGGCCCTACCATTACACAGCTTAAGGTACAGTTCATTCGCGCTTACTTCCAACTTTTCTGAAGCCCTGCTGAAGTTCTACTTCCAGGTTATTCATCCGCCTCATGCAAATGAACCTTAACCGAGTTGAGAAAACTAACCGCATTCGTGCGCACTCGGTGTAATAGTATTTTGCTAAATAACTATTCCTCACTAGGTGTTACCAACACACCTGTTTGCTCACTGTTTTTATTAGAATAAGTTGTAAACGAAATATTATAATTCACATATAAATTATGTATTAAAGTTTAGCTTAACCAAATATGAAATAGTGTTATGCTAACAGAAGTATTAAACGCTTGTTGATACATGTTATATTTAGGAAAAAAACGTGTCATACATTGGGAAGATTTTTCATTTTCAAAGGTTTGATTTAAAAAGTGTGAAGAAATCGCGAACAAATTATATTTAGGACACTTGTACTAATTATATTTTAAAGCAATATATAAGTAATACTCCAAAGAATGGCATGACTTAACCTGATGTTCGAAAGTAACAGAGCATAAATATTGGAATAATAAAAAAATTGTTTATTTCCTGTTTTGATCATCTACTCAAGAGAAATAAAACCGTTCACAATGCGAACGCACCAATCGTTTACCTAATTTCAAATTATTAAACTGCATTTTTTACATCTACGGAAAACTTGGCTTATTTGATATCAAGATAAGATAACAGTAATGTGACTAAACCCCTAAAACATATACGTGCCCCAAAGAAGTTCCCGCAAACACACACCATGTTGCGTAAGCATTTCGTACATCATGACTGTCCCCAAAATATTATCCTTATAATATTTTTAAAATGTTGTCACAGGTTACGATGAACTGGTCAGCAACTTTGATATTTATGTTTCTCCTTTCCAAGAGCCTATTAAAAGAGTAGCAAGGACTGGTATTTATGCGTTTGGTGGCCAAATTAAAATACATATCTTCAAACTTCTTGAAATTTTGGTGGCTGCAAGATATGACTGAAACATCACTTAATCTAACCTGACCTAAGATAGTATGTGAATACGTGTTTTCACAATTTGATAAAGACGGTACTTGGATTTTCACGTTCGACTGTTTCTACGATGTATCTCGACTACAAGAATTCCGATGATCATCGAAGCAGTTTGGCTGTCCAAAGACTCTGAACTAACCGAAAGACTCTGGACTAACCGAAAGACTCGTGCGACAGACGGGTGAGAAATTTTCTAAGTCCATAACCTTGAACCTTAAAATGAGAATCACTGGTCTGGTTTCGGACAAACAAACTTTATTGGCATTTATGTGTGATATACAAGCTCTTCATGACCAAGAATATGCACACTGTAGTACCAATTTATTTTCTTTATATTATATTTCATCACCAAGCTCAAGAGTGTCATCGTTATCTACGTCATAATATACACTTAGGATATTTCGATACACATTTCGTGGATAATATCTTCAGGTGCGGTACCGTCTTTGTAGTTAGTGCAGTAGAGAGCTATGTTCTTTTGAGTGATTTATATAGATTTGGTTTGCAAGGTATAACTGTTAATGCTGGAATTGGTCTTTTAGAGTTTTTTCTCGTNTATATAGATTTGGTTTGCAAGGTATAACTGTTAATGCTGGAATTGGTCTTTTAGAGTTTTTTCTCGTAAACTTCATAATTTTGGAAAACCTAAGTTTTCCAGTTTAGCTGAATTGGATCCCAGAAACATTATTTGTTGGGAGACAGTACCAGTCCACGAAGGTGTTATTAATAAGACTGCCGTAATTTAATTCATCGCCTGTATTGATCTCTCGTAAAAGATGAAGTTTGAGTTTGGTAATGAAATGTTGATTTATAGAAAATGAGTTGGTACTACTGGTAATCTGCGTATTCTTTGCCATGTAGAGTTAGTGCATAAATGCCAATAAAGTTTGTTTGACCGAAATCGGTTCAGTAGGTAATGACTGGACCGCCTGGCGTTCGGTCGTTATGGGTGCCGTCTGATTGCGTGCAGTGGTTCTGTCGTGTACTCGCCAAATACGACTATCAGTTTATGGTGCAATTAATGTCTCTATGGTATGTTAAATAACTTGTATGGCCCATTCGCGGTTTCTTCGCACTTTTTGAATCTAGAATTAGAAAAAAATCACCCCATGTACGATGTGCTGGGTTGTTTACTAAATATCTCATGTATAACAAGCGTTTTGTTCTTCTATTAACATTTAAGCATCTATTTATTAAAATTAGATTGATTCTTCATGTATATTTTATCTATAAATTATAATTTTTCATTTATAGTTTATTCGGATAAATGCAGAGAGAAAATATTTGTGTTGGTAATGCGTGGTAAGAAATAGTTCTTATACAAAATATTACACTGAGTGCGCACGAATGCGGTGCGTTGTCCCTTTAGTGTGTTTTGCTAGGCTAGGTTAACCTTTATTTCCACAATGCGCAGGGATAGCCTGAAAGTAGAACGTTAGCAGGGTTTCAGAAAAGTCTGAACTAACCGTGAATGGTCTACACCGATCACAGTAAAGAGAGCATTTTCGAAATCAACCCTTGAAAAAATTCACTTTCCCGTGATTGCATGTTTGCTACCGTACACATGGGCTACGTAAACTCCCAGTTAAGTAGTCAATACAACTTCAGACTTGACGTATTGCGAGTGTTATATTTAACTCTATGGCAAGTTAAGGTGGTTTTTTACTTTATATGCATTAATTTAAGTACGAATTAACATATTAGCAATACATTCAGGTTGCAAACAATTTCACTTATCACTTGGCTGATACATGCATAGAGTAACTAATTAGGCCATACATTTTAGTTTTGGCAGCAGGATACAAAATCAGAAGAAAAGTAGATCTTAAGCAGAACTTTAAAGTGCTCACTTTACCATGGACGTCGGGGTGCGGCCTCCTGTCTTGCTGACTCCACCTCCAGTGCTCGGGCCCAGGGCGTCCTGCATGTCGTGGGGTGCAACCAGACGCACCGCTTGTCGTGCCTCTGTGTCCGCGAAGGCGTCGATGAAATAGCCGACTGCGATGATGTCGGGACATCCCTCTAGAGACAGGTGCGAGAGCCGCACAATGTTTTGCCACAGTTCCTGCAGTGGCTCCCCTGTGCGGCTTCGCAGTTGGGCATGGTGGCCATGTCGCAGGTACCGGTCGCCGAAACTTAGCTCCAAGGCCGACACCAGTGTGGGGTACTCCAGTCGATGTCGCTCTGGCAGAGATTGCTATACCTCTGAGTGCAGAGCCTCTCAGTACAGCAGCGAGGTAGTAAGCCAGCTGTTCGACTGACCAGCCATTCAGGGTGGCGACTATTTCAAACTGGTGTTGGTACTCCTGCCATGAACTCTGGCCATCGTAAGGGCTGGGCTTAATAGTGACCCCCTTTAACACACCTGGCTGTGCAACACCAATGCTGAAGAGCTGATGACTACCCTCTGAGGTTGCTGTGTTGTTTACGACTTGCACTGCTTCCCCATTTTTATCGGCTGCTGTTGTGATAGCAGTGGCACTCCGTTGCTGAAGAAATTCCTCCATCGGCTTCTCTACTGCACTGATATTCTGTTCCATTTCATTCTCGACACTGTCCATCCTTTCATTTACACTGTCACTCTTCTTGTCCACCTAGTCAACTCTTTTATTCACTAACTTGAAAATGCATTCTATTTTCCTATCTACCCTCTCTACATTTTCATTTACAGTCTNTCAACTCTTTTATTCACTAACTTGAAAATGCATTCTATTTTCCTATCTACCCTCTCTACATTTTCATTTACAGTCTGTTTTCCTGTCTATATTGTCTCTTTTATTATCTACTAAATCACTTACATTAGTTATCTGGTTATTTACATTCTCGTTTACACTTTCTTTTGCACCAATAATTTGGCTACCTAGTCCTTCAATCAATGCTCGCAGTGCTTCCAGTTCTGCAGGCATTTTTATAGTTAACATTCACTGCTACGGTTGTATAAAACAGTCTCGATTAATTAATTTTAATCACTAATTATTAGTGTTATTGTCTAACTTAATTTACACCTGAATAATTCAGATTTGCCTCAATCCCACTTCTGACACCAGTGATACATGACGCCTGANTCAACTCTTTTATTCACTAACTTGAAAATGCATTCTATTTTCCTATCTACCCTCTCTACATTTTCATTTACAGTCTATTTTCCTGTCTATATTGTCTCTTTTATTATCTACTAAATCACTTACATTAGTTATCTGGTTATTTACATTCTCGTTTACACTTTCTTTTGCACCAATAATTTGGCTACCTAGTCCCTCAATCAATGCTCGCAGTGCTTCCAGTTCTGCAGGCATTTTTATAGTTAACATTCACTGCTACGGTTGTATAAAACAGTCTCGATTAATTAATTTTAATCACTAATTATTAGTGTTATTGCCTAACTTAATTTACACCTGAATAATTCAGATTTGCCTCAATCCCACTTCTGACACCAGTGATACATGACGCCTGANCCTAACTTAATTTACACCTGAATAATTCAGATTTGCCTCAATCCCACTTCTGACACCAGTGATACATGACGCCTGAGGGGCGTATCTGAGTTCGTGAGGGATGGAGGTCATAATAAAAATAAAAGAACTGAATTTACTTTCTAGTTCATTCACACAGCTATTATTTACAGCATTATTATATTTATTTCCACTGTTAATATTTTGTATTTCTTAGTGAGCGTAGTATTTAATGTCTATTTCCAATATAATTAACGTCCTTCACAATGCATCTGTTTCGTTATAGTCAGTTAACTCATACTCATCATTAACACCCGTTCAATCTGTTGCCATCATTTGTAATGTATTTCACTCACGCATTCAGTCCAATAGTCCAGCCTGCTGTCGTACTCTTTGCTGCCCCGATGCTCACAGTCTGAGATTTTCCTCCCGCTGGTCACTTCTCTCGCCGCTCATTTCGCTCGTCCGTCGTCTATTGCCAAAACTACAGCTATTGAACCACTCAACAACACCCGGCCCGGAGGCCCATCGCACTATCTATACTCAGTAGGCCTTGACCTGGGAAGTTCGACGTACCCGAGTCATGCTTAGAGAAACTATGGCAAGCAAACCACTAAATAAATTATTCAGATAATTACAGAAACTCAATAAAAACCAAGGTTAGCAGCGCGGGCCTCAAAAATGATAATCGTGCCGGCTAGCGTTCTGTAACAGATACGCGGTTCCTGGGTATTGCTCGTCTGTCATTCAAAACATTCCATTGAATTGCCGCCGCCGCTATCGTGGAACTGCTCTGCCCTTCACTTCTACTCGCTGGCGCGGAACAAAGCAGCGAGCGCGTAACGATATGTTTACAGGTTCAAGCTTGCTTGTTGATCTCTCTTAGAATTTCTTTTCGACGAGTCTCTAAGAAGTGGCGAATTTTCAGTACTTCTATTTGTTCGCGAATAAATACGGAAGGTGATACAGACTGAATGCTAGTATTTAAATAGAATAAAATAAAATCTTATTTTAAAACTTGAATTTTACTGTCGGTATTTTTGAAGCGCGCAGTGGAAAAGTGAGAGATAACTGAAAGCTGCACTGCTAGTCGCGTACTGAAGTGAATGCGAGCTGCGATTGCGTACTCTTCAGATACCTTAGCTCTGAAGCGTGTCGGTAGTCGGAACGTAGATGGGAACGAAATAAGTTCCGTTTATCTGTTTGCTTCTCCCGTTCACTGTCCTTTCTCTTTTTTTTTTTTCTGCGGCAGTTATTTACGTCTCGGCTCGGGCCGCTGTACGGCTGGAACGTGGCGCGGCAGTTTCGCTGTCGGGACGGACCGTACTCTTCCAGGTCATGTGTNCTCTTCCAGGTCATGTGTGCGCGATGGAGGGGCGAGCCACTCGCGAGCCAGCGACGCGGAAACACAGGCTCAAGGGAAAGACAAATTGGAGTGTGGACTTTTCTTCTTCCGCCTCGAAGTCGAACTTGCGCGCCGCCGCCCATGCCACTTTCCTTCCGAAACAATGCCCCCCCCCCGTCCCCCTGTTCTTCGAACCACAGCGCCACTATAACCCTTTTTTTTCACCCCTGCAACACGCGTTAAGCTTGGTTCACAACTGATAGCCAGAGACCTGAAAAAGTCGCGGATTCATTTCGGGACCAGCTAGAATTCAAAACAAGCGGGGTTAATAAAAATTCAGCCATTGGTCCACACGGTGTTTGGCACCTCCTTGAGAACGCTGGCCCAATCGTCGCCTTCCAATGCGACAGCAAACAACCAATCTGCAGTTGACATCGTCATATTTATACATAAGACTGTAGTGTCTAGCCAGAAGGTCATTGAACTCGCGAATTTTCCAGGTCTCTACTGATAGCGCAACAGTAACCACTGAACATAGTGAGTGAGTGAATAGATTTGGTCGCCCCCTTAACACCGAGGTCTTGAGAGTCGTTGAGGGTGAAGCGAGGTGAGTATGGAGCAGCACCGGAATGCAAGGGCACGGAAAACGGGAGATCCCCGAGAAAACCCGCTGACCAGTAGCATTGTCCGGCGCTATTCCCACATGAGAAAATACGGGGGCGACCCCGCCGGGAATCGAACCTTGGTGGGAGACAGAACATAGGTCGTGTGCGCAAGAAATGAGCGCCATGATTTCGAACTTATTCATAACGGCTGATAACAAGTGTGCGTGAGAGGCCCTGGCGTAGTGCGCAACGCAGATGGTTATGTTGATTTTTTTTTTGCTGGCCCATGGGGCAGAAGCCAATCAGAGCCGAGTAGAGTAGAACTTTTTTTTCGACGAAGTTGTTTATTTCAAATGGGAAATATAGTTACGCTACAGAAATAAAAAAAAACATTTTAAGGAGAGAACTGGCAGAAATTTTAAAGGTTTATCATCTATTTGCTCTCGCAGAAGCAAACATTTTTAAAAATAGCGAACATGCCAACTTTTTTAAATCACTGTCCATTAACAGAATATCATGATATCTTGGCGAAATCCAGCTTACGCGTGTATAGACAACCAAAACATTAAAACATTGTTTATTAACGAAACCCAGTGACGTCAGACTCGTCGCAAATTTCATTGTTTAAAAATAACACATACCATCCAAGCGTGAATCAAGTTTGTCATGACAATTATGTAAGCTTGCTGCAATCCTGCCTTGGCAAGCTAGAAGTTTAACTCACCCCATCTTCAAACTTGCCATTAACAAGTATGTGCCAGCATGAGGAATTTGGCAGGAATCAACCTCAAAACACACATGATGCTAGAACATGTCTGGGGCCGCGGTGGTGTAGTGGTCTGACTACTCACCTTCCACCTAGATGAATTAGGTTCGATTCCCGGTGGGGCCACCCCTGGATTTTTGCATGTGGGTATCGTGCCGGACGATGCCACTGCTCCGCGGGTTTTCTCGGGGATCTCCGGTTTACCCTGCGGCTTGCCTTCCGGCGCTGCTCCATACTCACCTCACTGCACTCTCATCGGCTCTCAAGACCCTACACTCCACTTCACAAAGTTGCTCGGCAAGGCAAGGCAAGTTCAAGTCAAATTGTTGTGCTCTATAAGTGAGTGAATAAATTTGGGCGGCTCTTCACAGCGAGCTCTTGAGATCCAATGAGAGTGATTGAGGTGATTGTGGAGCAGCGCCTGAATGAAAGGGCGGGGAAACGGTAGATCCCCCAGAAAACCCAGCCGACCAGCGGCATCGTCCGGCACGATTCCCACATGCGAAAATCCGGGAGTGGCCCGGCCGGGGATTGAACCCGGTTCGTCTTGGTGGGAGGCGAACAGGCTAACCGCTCAGCCACCGCGGCCCCCGTTGTCCTCTGTGTACATGTTTTTTGATCGTGAACCAACCTTTACAGTTCGCACCCGATGCGGACTGGGTGGCAGTCCTCCGGAACTCAGTTTCGTTGCCTCCCTCCTCCGTCTTTGCCCACTATCCTTTTGAAGTTTTGTCCCTTCTCTGAAACTGGTGTTTTTCTCGTCCTCCCTCTGTTCTTCTCGCGCCGTCGAAATGAAATTGGTTTTCCTCCGCTGCCGCCCGACGTCACGTCGAGCTGGCACGTTGACCCTTCCACCTTTCTCCCCCCCCC
>NQII01000528.1:320666-359896 GCA_002778355.1 Clitarchus hookeri | reverse complement strand
ATCTGAAAACCAAATATTTATCGCCGAGGATACCGCTGCTAGGTCTCGTTGCAACTTTCTTCTTTTTAACGGCGTGTTCATCTCCTGCCCTGCTTCCTATTCACTCCTCCGCCCCATCTCCTATCACACACACACGCCGGCTTCTCTTTTCAACCCCCGTTGTCCATTCACTCTTCCTCTGCGGTCGGTTTTGTGTCAACACTCGGGGGGATATGGTCGAAGCAGATATTGACCCGCATAAGCAGATATCGATCAGCTCGTGTAAGCCTGTACAGCCACGGGGTTCATGCTCGGCGTACACAATTGCGTGGTAACAACAGGACAAGAAAGAGTTTATGATTCGGCGTTCCTCAGGACCTGGGAACATTACTCCACCTCGGCTGCAGAGCACATTCCCCAAGCCTGAGGCTTCGACTACACCGCAAAGTGTTTAAAATTCTGTTTTTTGAAGTTATACTTGTTTTGGCGCGTGTCTTTCTTCGGTCATTTTATCGTTTTCCCACTTACATAAATTATTTGCCTACGTAATAAAATTTTATTTTAATCACGCCAAACAATTATACCTTTTAACGCCCGTACATAAGTACACGCGCCTATGTTTTTATTGACGAAACTATTATACGTGCCCCTGGGTATGTTTACCTACGAAAAGACGTTATACCCCAAACGAGGAAGGAATGGTGTGTATTTTTAAGATACAGCGCATGCTGTAAATATTATTTTGGAGCTCTCCAATGTAGTTAAAACGTCTTTTTCAGACTGTCATGTTATAAAACATACTAGCAGGACACGAGTTAAACTACAAAAGGGGCCTGTATTGAACTTTGCTTCAGATTTTTCATCAATAAAATTATAGGGTCGCCGTTGAAAGTCCCATAGGTACATGCAGCACCACTGCACGCCAGTTCAGAGCCGTGCGCGTAGCGGCGATGGCGCTCTTGTATATTCTGTACCATATAAGAAGGCCACTTTTTGACAGCTCGGCGAAAGTAGCGCCACTGTTTACATCTGACTACGTATCCTTCCGCCATCAGGTGGTCCGTCACGTTGGGGCTGTATTTTTTATCAACACGCTGTCAGCTAATCCAATTCTCATTGTACTGTAATGCTAAACAAATTTTAAGATATTTTAAGACTGACATCTGTCTAAAAATATAAGTAGGTTATAAAAGTAAAAATATAAAATGTTAGATATTTGATAACTCTTTTTTAATTTGTCCGAGATAGTGAATTTGGGTTAAAATTGGCGAGACGGTCTGTTGTATCTATTATTACACTTTGGACGTTATAGCTAATATATTCGAGTTGGAAATATGTGACGTGGAATAACGTTAGAATTGCTTAAAAACTATTCACGCGTGTCTACGGAATCAAGGAGATGGGTTTCGAGAGAACAACATGGCGTATAATTTACGTAGACGAACGATTACCGGCCGAATATAAGTGACTTGTACTCCAAATCGTTGTATATGAAATAAATGTTACTTTAAAAATTATGCAGAGCTCGTGGAAAAATATAACTATTGGCAAATGTTTGTAAATTCGTTATATATCACGCAGGAAAGAGATTCATTTCTGGCAGGTAATAGCTCGCAGAATATCCGATAGATAGCGCGCAGCACGTCACGACGAAGTTTTGAGTAACTCTCTTTATGGTCAAAAGATGGCGTATATTTTAAAATTGATAATTCTTATGTTACGGGCTGAAAATACATTTAAAATTCGTGTCGTTTCGTCAAATTATTAGAAAAAATAATTCAACAATATTATATAATATTCCTGTATGCTTTTGGAATTAATATCATGGACGTGTTGAAAGCAAGGTTTGAGGTGGATTATAAGACGTGAAAAAGCNTTTGGAATTAATATCATGGACGTGTTGAAAGCAAGGTTTGAGGTGGATTATAAGACGTGAAAAAGCTTTCTGAAGTCAGCACAACTTCAGAAAACTTTTCCACGTCGTATCGTTCTATTGTACGTTTCATTTTGATCACCTAATCATAACTACATTATCACGAAGTTTAGTTTTTAACACTAACAACCACTGTTTTGTGATCACATAAAATAAAATGTATTAATTAAACTTGGAACTCTTTCTTATCGCGTATTTTCTGCTTGTCTGATGTGCGTTGGCAGTGCACTCAGAATAGCCAACATAATATTAACTTTTGTTCGTTCGTGCATCAGCTGATACAGGATTTTCTAAATGGCACTTTGTTTGTTTCGTATTAGTCAATTGCCACTCACTGACTGTCAGAAAGTGGCCTTCTTATACGGTATGGACCATAGCGCGTGCCACTGTAGCCCTTATAGTTCTCGCGCTTCGCGGCCAAAGAAGGAGAAAATCGATGCAGACAGGCGGGCCGCTTAAGAACCCCGCTTGGCTGGTGTTTTGAAGTGCGTGGAAGAGGTTTGGTAGAAAACACGTTGTTCAAAAACGGTTGGATATTTTGTAGAGGCGTCTTTACAGGAAAAGCATTTCTGAAACGTTTCATGCCTAGAAAAATGTTTCAAGTTTTCGTTTACATTCCGAGGTTTCTTTCTGTGGGCATGAACATGGCTGAAACGGGTTTTTCAGGATTAATTGTAGCTGCTAATTTTCCTACGCGATAACTTGAGAGTAGTCTTCCGGCACTCATGGAAGTGTAGGGTCGTCTCTTCAAGTCCCGTTCAGAAGAGCCGTAGACGAAGGAATGCCCGCCACTTGGATACCTTGCGCGTAGGGCAGGCAGGTAGTAGTACTTGACTTCTCGTCGACACCGAGGTCATTAGAGCCGGAGCTAGTTGCTCAGGTAAGAGGAGCTTGGGAAGGAGTGGGGAGGAATCGCCTATGGCCTTTGTTACTAATCCATCCCAGCATTTGCCTCGAGTGATTTCGGGAAACCATTGGAAATCGAAATCAAGATGGCCGGACATGAGATACCTAAATCATATAAGTTTACAAGGTCTATACTGTAGCACTACTTTTGAAAACTTAAGTAAGAATTAGGGGATTGATTACAGAAATAGGGCATAAATGTTCCATTTACTTACTTGGCATTATCTAACATATTTATACTTGATGCCTGAAATATATACTGTCGGCATACACAGTTTGGATTAATTTAGTGTTAAATGGTATAATATATATAACGCACGAATCTAAATCATGTATATTGCCGCCATTTAATATCTGAACCACTTAAAACATTTACGTTTACACGACGTTCTGTGGCACTGCTTTTTGCAAGATTTGGTGGGAATCGGTTAATTGTTTCCAGGGGTAAAATAAAAACTTTTTTTTTCATATGGTGCTCTTTTACAAAATGACAGAAGAACTCTCTTTGTAGACATATTTGATGGTTGTAAACGATACTGTCAGCATACCAAGTTTGGTCAAAATTGGTCAAACGCTATGATAAATACAGCAAATTTACCTAAGATACTTACATACTCGAATCACATTATTATGACCACCTGCTGGAAGTGCCACGTGCAGCGCGTAGCCCATGACGTATGGCCCGTGACGTGGGCTGGAGAAGCGGGTATATAGTGCGACCTACACGCTGACTGTGCTTCCTGCTGTCATGGGTATGGGGAACGATGTAACCGAGTTGCAAAAAGGGATGATCATCGGCTTTCGGGCAAGGGGGGCAGCATTTCGGAAACAGCGACGTTTGTGAACTGTTCACGTGCCTCTGTGGTAAAGGTGTATCGTGAGTGGACGAGTGGCACCATTGGGAATAACCGTCGTGGAAAATGCGGAGCTCCACGCGGGAGCGTCGACTACGACGGTGCGTGAAGGCCAACCGACAGGCTGCAGTGGAACAGTTCACCATCCAAATGAACCAGGGGGCGTCCAGACACGTGTCTACCGCATCAGTTCAACGAACCCTTCTGCGAATGTGGCTCCGGAGTAGATAGAGGGAGACTGCACGCATGCCAACACAGGTGCATCGACGAAAACAACTGGAATTTGCTCGAAAGTATGGTGGCTGGACCGCTGCTGATTGGCGACGGGTAGCCTTCTTCGTCGAGTCACGCTTTCAGCTGCACAGAAGGGATGGACGTCAGCGTGTCCGGCGAGAAACGTCGGAGAACCGGCACCCTGCATCCATTGCTGGAGAAACACAAGGCGGTGGGGGCAGGGTTATAGTCTGGGGAATATTCTCGTGGTATTCTCTAGGTCCCATCGTCCATGTGGAAGGCACTCTTGATCGATTTGGTTATGAATCTATGCTCGGCGATCACTTCCACCCGTCGTACATGATGATTGTCTTTCGTCGGAAGGATGGGATCTCCCAGTACGTTAATGCACCTTGCCACACGGCTTGAAGTGTCCATACGAGGCTGGAAGAGCACGAACAAAACTTCAAAGTTCTACCCTGGCCTCCAAACAGCCCCGATGTCAATCCAATTGAACATCTGTGGGACCACCTCGACTGTCGTGTTCGTCGTCTGTCTCCTCCGCAACGCACCCTTCAACAGTTGCGTAACGCATTGCAGACAGCATGGCTCCAGATACCCGTGGAGACCTATCAGCACCTGACTGAGTCACGACTGTGTATACGAATGCAATTTTGAGAATAAGTGCCGCATGTTTCCATGGCCTACCATAGTAGTTTAACATCTTCCATTCTGTAATTTTACAATGACCGTGAGTGTGTAAACTTTCATTACATTATGGATTATCTGTGAGCGTATATCGTGCTCACAAAAGGGTTAGCATATATCAGAATCCAGGATGTTATATTGAATAAATGTAGTTTACATTTCATGTTGTAAACTACAAATAATAGCACACAAAGTGGAAAACAACACAATACTCGTTTACATCATCCAAGTATGAAGCAAACAAAATTCATCAACTGAAAAACAACGCGTAAAGAAAGGAATCTCATCAGTTGAAATATCAAAAGAAACTATATTTTCAGATGCATTTCACGATACCTGAGCCACACTTGTATCCGACGAGCCGTGCCAAAAACAAGATCACTAAGCATTACTTGAGGCGAATTGTCCCATTCCACAATTGCGGCTGTTTCTAAGGCCAGAATGTCCATTGGTGGTTGTGCACAGTTTGAAATCGTTCTTTTGAGGAAGGATCACACATTCTGTATCCAGTTCATGTCAGCTGAATAAGCTGGCCAGTTAATTCTTCGAATCCTATTGGGGAATATGCTAAAATTTTTGTGTGCAGTGTATTTACACACACATTTTAGGTGATTTTTCATTCTTAATGGGTAATTTGTTAAAACGTGTACAGTATTTGAACTTTTACATTAATGTTTGTGTGAATTCGAAGCTAACTACACGTATGTGACTGAAGTATGTGATCGAGGGGAGGGGAGCAGAACTACTTCGACATTTGTGTGTTCAGAAGAAAAACTTAAATCCCACTGATGAGATACGCTGGGGCTTTTGCTTATAGCTACATATTCTATATTTGAAGTCGGTCAGTAGCCACATTTTAGAGATATTTTTTTCTAACCCTGTTAAACTACCAAGTTACAAAACGGAGTACAATAATGTGAAAATTGTTAAACTGCACAAACTTAGTATATGAATTAACATGCAGTTGTAAAAGAACATCTCATGGTAAAATTTCGTAGTAAAACAGTGAAACATTGACAGAAATGGTTTGTTTATAGTTACAGTGAATCTGTGTTTTACTATTTTGTACGCTAAAAAAGACACATACACTGTGGCGAACTTACAATTGTCTTGTCTGTGTAAATTTTCTTGCCGTGAAGAAAAAATACACCAGTGTTGCAGTTTATTTTCTGCTTGATAGTATTTGTAATTTTACACTATTCAATGTCCTATTATTTGTACAATGTACATGCAAATTTACTAATTTGTAGAATACATTTACTTGGACGAAGAGTAAAAAAAAACATTGACATATGTAGGTGTAAAATTACACCGACTTCAGTGGAAATACTGCTGCCACATACATTATGTGTAAAATCACACATTTATTTTGGAGTGTAGGAACATCTTACTTTTATAGTTTTTCACCACGCCAAGTACTATAGGGTGGTCCGCCTAACGTGGACACTCCCACCATCTCCGGAACGGTAGCAGATCACGAAATGGGGTTTTCGCTAAATGAAATTACATACGGGGGCAAGTAATTTGCCGCAAAGTAACTATTCGTAACACGTGTATGGACATAAATAATTAAACCACATATTATTTTCCCCTGGAAACATACATATATTTCAACGGCACCTGAAAGTACGTGCAAAGAGGAATTCAGTGATATAGCATTTGCAATAGAAATTAACACAGAAACGCTATGAAATAATGTGCAAATATGATTAATTTAGGATGGCCGGTAGCATGGGGCAGTGAACCTGTACTCACAGCTGTAAGCAAGCAACACGCGCCGTGACTCATCCTGGCGGAACCGCTTCCTTATAGCAGCGTAGCACCAGTCCCCGTTATCTGTTATGGTAAGTGGTATTGCAGTGTGTGGCTGTACGTACGCAATGAAGTTCACGATGGAGGAAAAACTGGACGCTCTACTTATTTACGGTGAGTGTAGCAGAAATGCCAAGCGAGCCGTCCAAATGTATGGTGAAAGGTATCCGAATCGGACGCCCATTTCACGGCAAACGATGCGAAGAATTTGCACAAGTCTCTTTTCACGAGGTGATTGGAATTCCACAACAAGAGTGCGACGAAAGACTGCTACAGGCGAGACGCATCAACACGATGTGTTGGCACGTGTCGATGCAAACCCCCACATGGGTAACGCTCTTGAAAGGTCCAAGCATCCTTATAGTAAAACAAGTGTGTTACGGATACTGCGCCAGCGGAAATTCCATCCATATCACGTGGCTCTTCATCAGGCATCACATGAAGGTGATTTCCAGCAGCGTATTCAGTTTTNCGGAAATTCCATCCATATCACGTGGCTCTTCATCAGGCATCACATGAAGGTGATTTCCAGCAGCGTATTCAGTTTTGTAGGTTTGTTCTGATGTCTGTAAAGGATGAAAACAATTTTCTGAAGAACCTACTATTTACCGATGAAGCGACCTCCACAAACCATGGGTGCGTAAATTTACGAAATATGCTTTACTGGGCGATGACACATCCGTGTTGGGTCCGGCACGTGGAGCACCAATGACAGTGGAAAGTCAACGTGTCGTGTGAAATCGTAGGAGACTATGTCATAGAGCTATACTTCATTCAAGGGACAATGACCGGCTGTACGTATGCCAATTTCCTCAGAGACCTTACTGGCACTTTTAGAAGGCGTACTTCGGGGCATACATCGTGATATATGGTTTCGGCGTGTTTGTTGTGCTGCGAATTTCGCTTTGGTGGCGAGGCTAATGTTAAATTAAACGTTTTCAAACCGGTGGTTAGGGTGTGGTGTTGTTGTAAAATGACCAGCTCGCTCCCCGATTTCACACCTCTCTATTGGGGTACACTGAAATATAGGGTGTACAACACGGTTCCTACGATGCCAGAAGACATACAGGAACGCATTGTGGCAGCTTGCTGAAGCATTCAGGCCGCTCGTCGCTCGGCACATGTACGTTTACAGATGTGTATTGCTGTCGATGGTAAACACAACGAGCACATACTGTTGAAAGACCTAAAGTGAAGCGTTTCAACCATAAATGTGCTCTTTTTTTTTNTGGTAAACACAACGAGCACATACTGTTGAAAGACCTAAAGTGAAGCGTTTCAACCATAAATGTGCTCTTTTTTTTTTTACTATGCATGCGAATGCGTTTGCATTTCTCCTTAGGTTGGTGNATGGTAAACACAACGAGCACATACTGTTGAAAGACCTAAAGTGAAGCGTTTCAACCATAAATGTGCTCTTTTTTTTTACTATGCATGCGAATGCGTTTGCATTTCTCCTTAGGTTGGTTTGTTATATTTTTTTGTGCATTTTTACACGCTCGTTACTCAGTACAGTTAATGACTAGGATACAAATCTCCTGGATTACGTTGGTTTCTGAATTAGCTCTAATGTATTGATATCAGACTTGCACTCACATTGCCCGTCCTCCCTCCGCTACTGTTCTCTTCTTTGTTCTTTATCGCATTCCGTGCCCCTTGCGTCATTAAGGTAAGCGCTACGCTGTTGTAAGGAAGCGGTCCCTCCAGGATGAGTCACGGCGCGTGTTGCTTGCTTACAGCTGTGAGTACAGGTTCACTGCCCCATGCTACCGGCCCACCTAACTTAACCATATTTGCCCATTATTTATTGGCGTTTCTGTGTTACTTTCCAATGCATGTGCTATATCACTAAATTTCTCTTTGCACGTACTTTCAGATGTCGTTGAAATAAATGTATGTTTCCAGGGGAAAAATTATATGTGGTTTAATTATTTCTGTCCATACACGTGTTACGAATAGTCACTTGCCCTCTTACGTAATTTAATCTAGCTAAAACTGCATTTCGTGATCTGTAACCGTTCCGGAAATTTTGGGGGTGTTCACGTTAGGAGGATCAGCCTGTACGTGTGCCGAGTTGGTGAAATTAGGTTCACGGATTCAAAAGGTTTTAGGACACACGGCACACTCGTACACGCCGAAACACGCACGTGATATTTATCTCATACGGCTATCTCTCCTTAGGATAGTAGGATAATATAGTAATGCACCCCCCAAATCTATACTATGTAATACATTATGTATAATATAATGCTCTCACCTAAATCTGTACAATGTAATATTATATATAGGCCTCGCTCCCTCCGCGTCTTTCCAGAACTCGTGCTATGTAATATACTGTATATAATGTACTATAAATATGTAATTACTTAGTACATGGGTTAAAATTACACTCATAAGTGTAAACATATATAGACCTACACACATCTGAGGGGTTACGTTCTATAAATTGACATTGTAATTCAAACCTTAGTGTTGTTTTGGTGTTTGTTTATTTATTTATCCCCCCTCCCAAACCCCGGGTCTTGTACACCACCTCAGGGTTGGAGGGGGTAGTTCCCTCAGGTTGCGGACCACTGTTGTAAATGACGGTGTGTGCTTTCTTGTTGCAGACATCCAAGAGTTCTACGAGCTCACCCTCCTCGACGACACCAAGTCCATTCAGCAGAAGACTGCCGAGACGATCAGAATAGCGAACAAGTGGGAGGCGAGCGACGGGCCCATCACACCCACCTTCAGCAACAACGACGTGAGTACTGCCTGCTCTGACTTCGCATGCTGTGTTCGTACGTAAGACACTAGAGGTGTGGATAGAACCCTGGCTGGACCACACGCTTGGTAACTGAGTACGAGGGTCTCGGTCCGTGTGGTAGGGTGTCTCTTGGTCGTACTTTACATTCAGGCTGGGGTTTTGGATTAGGTTACTTCAGGTGCGTAGCTGAGACACCTGCGATGAGAGGGCGTGATCCCTCTTCCCCACCGATTGGGCGGTCGTAGCGCGGGATGGCCTGATGGCTAAGAGCTCTACGTAAAACTAGAAAAGTACAATGGCTGAGAGGCTACGTATATTTCATACTAAGTATGTCTTCGTATGTGGTTGACAATCACTGAAGTCTTGCATCACCCGCTGAGCTCGGTGTCAGCTTGCAGAAACTTCAGACAACCAGATTAGGCATAGGCTGTTCGCGGTTGATTCAGTACTTTTGAAAGCTCTGACTAGCATCAACTGTTACTTCTCGTTTTTTATCCTTCTGCCATATATAAAATTGACATCGCCATGAGTCTAATCACTTTATTCATTCACCACAAAAGTGAAACCGTAGAACATTTAGGAAATTAAATGTGTTAATGATAGTTACTTTCGTACTCTAATGTATACACACTGGATATGAACTCTGCAGACAAACTGTGGCACCTTTGAAAAGCGTTACTGAAAGACTATGTGCAAACCTTAAAAAATATTGGATGCAGTTAAGGTTTATTTTACTCAAGGTGGGAAGCTCAATGCTTTTGTTTTAGCAACTAGAAGTTTTCGCCACTAGGTAAGCGCTAGTGTCGCATGTGTACCGGATTTTCTCTGTTTTCTATGTAAAAATATTCAAATAATCTTAAATCAAACATAACATAACTTCGTAACTAAGTAAAATCTTCCACTTTTTTTATTATTCACGTAGCTTAAAGTGTTAATTCTAAGTGACCTCTTTGGAACACTGCACACCTAGGGGCGGAAATGTTTCCTATGCCAAACTCTGCCATAAGAAAAGTAGTTTTTTTTACCTAACTTGAGTATAATTAACCTTAGTGCAGTTATCAACCTCCTCCTAGCAATAAACGTCAGCTTCAGACAGACTTTGACGGGTGGGCGCGCTACGCTGCGTATGCAATAATTAAGTATCGCGCGCCTGCGACATATGCAACTTTTCCTACGTGCATGATCGCACCGCATTGTTGTGCAGGTGTTGTACGCCGCAACGTTGACACAATTATTTGATATAAAAATGCATTTCCGGATGCAAGTGTGTAGGCTTTTGTGTTACTATTGGTCCAAAAAATTATGTCTGGAGTATGGGCACTGAATTTTTGGAACGGCCTGTATGTGCAGGTAGAAGCGGTGGCAGTTTTCAAATGTTAATTTCAAAAGCGCTCAATTAACCACGAACAGCTTATAGTTACGAGTGACTGGCATCTTAAAAATAAGCGTATTCAAACCTGGGAAACGTTCCACCCTGCGTCACCACGCTCGAGGGACAGCCGTTAAGACCCGCCGAAGTCCGTGGGGATAGGAACTCGTAGCTACAGTTGCATACTCCGCAGGGGTTCACAGGGGCGTGGCTCCAGGAACCTCCCCTCCGATAGGGGTGGCGCCCTTGCTCACCGCTCTAGTCAGAACCCCACCCACTGCCTTCCATCGCACGGCAAGTTATAAGCCGCCTGCAAATCCCTCGCATGGGCCTTCGCCGACCACCCTCCCCCCTACCCCTTCAACGTCGTCTTCAAGTCGCCGCGGAAGAGCTTTGGGCAAGTTGCCCCTGCCACTCCCGCTCCAACACCGAACACACTGTTATTTCACCTCGAGCTCGGCCGCTGCAGGCTGCGATGGGTGTCGTCTCAGGCCGACGAGTCTGCCACCTGGACTTCTAAGCGGCTGCCCGCGCTGACAAGGAAACTTTGAAAGCCCTGCTTAAGATCTACTTGCATGCACAATGCGTATCCTTCCGCCATATGTAAATTCGACATTGCCACGGACCTGATAACTTTGTTCATGTTTCGGTCGTGCGAATTTGTAAAATTATTAGAAATGTAAATATTTCACGAATTTCCTCATTCTTAAATTTATATGCACTAGAAAATATAAAATGAAAAAAACAATTAGTGTTTACAAATGTTTACCAAACACTTTTAATTCGACTACAAGACATGAACTACTCTCTCTCCCTCGTTACCAACTTTATTGGGCGCATTCCACTCAGTGTGCCCGTTATAGCATATGTAGGGAGGAGCAGTGGCATTTTTCAAAAGTTGATTTCAAAAGTGCCTACTTTACTGCGAACAGCCTATGCCTCCCTTACTCGTCGTCGAGGACTTGACTGAACGGTTGGCTTGCATAACTCCTGTTGCCGGGCGGCGAGTGTTTGAGCTGTGGTGCTGCAGGTCATGGAATGTGTTCCTTAATAATTGCACAGAGCGAGGAGGGACAGCGGTAAACCCTCGGACGCTCCTTCGAGATTGCTTCGATTTGATTCCGGGACTGGCCTTCTTTATTTCCGGTTCTCCGTGGTTTCCCGAAATCATCATGGGGTGATGCTGGGAGAAGCTCCTTACTGCAGGCCATCTCCGATTCCTTCCCCGTTCCTGCTCGTCCGAACTACTTGCTCCGTCTCTTAATGACCTCGCTATGGACACGATATCAAGCCGTACCTACCCATCTCCGCAGGGGCCGCGGTGGCTGAGCGGTTAGCCTGCTCGCCTCCCACCAAGGCGAACCGGGTTCATTCCCCCTGCAGGGTCACTACCGGATTTTCGCATGCAGAAATCGTGCCCGGACGATGCCGCTGGTCGGCGGGTCTTCTCGGGGATCTCCCGTTTCCCCCGCCCTTTCGTTCCGGCGCTGCTCCATACTCGCTTCAATCACCCTCGTCGGTTCTCAAGACCTCGCTGTTAACAGCTGCACATATCTCTTCACTCACTCTCCCTCCGCCTTACTCTTGCGCTTAATAAAACTCTATTTTGGCAAGGAGGGGAAAATAAAGAGGATATCCTTGTAAACAGGTTTTTGACAGTTAAGTGCCGACCAAGGCCTAGCGCGGCTGTCTCTAGTGGAAACTTCGCGTTTTAAACAGTTTGTGTACTATAATCCACTGCCCTGTGTATTGTAGAGCCTCAGCTTTCTATGCATTTACTGCTGCCCCAGTGAGTAGCCAGTTTTACCTCCTCCTCATCAAAGGGTTGATTATGATTTTTTGACATTACCTTCTCTGATGTCGGCGGAGACACTGCTGCCACATATATTTGGTGTAAAATAACACAATTTTTTTTGCAATGTGGCCAGTGAGTCTACATATAATTAAAGTCGGTTATAATAACTTAAAACTAGAAATAACTTATGTAGAGTGCATATAATTATATTTTTGAAATTGTTGAGGAATTTTGGAGCTTCAGTGGATGCGTGTTATTATTCAAACCAGGTGGCACGGGATTCGTAGCTTGTTTCCGTGTAGGTTTGTTATTGGCTCAGAATTCACCTGGGCGTATATAATAAACTATGCTCGAATTGCTTACATAACAGAAATGTATATTAGTTTTAAGTCTAGCTTGTCCTAAAATGAATTCGCGAAAATCTTCCTGTCCGTAAAGATAGGATTTTACATGTTAAATTTTAGGCATCTCTCAGCTGTCTTTCACAGCATCGCTTTCAAACAAAAAACATTTCGTCCATCTTTGGTTGAGTCACATTTCTACAAAGAGTTTTTTTTTTTTTTTTTGTAAAATGTTTAACACGCCGAAAATTTGGGGTAAATTAAGATTTACGTATTTTAACAAAAACACAAAACACAAACTGTTTTTAAGGCGTCGTTTACCTGGCGCCTGAACTTCCCTACAAAGTGTTTGGAATATATTTTTCCACGAAACAATCACACGTGTGTCCATTGTGCTGATCTACAAAAGTAACACATACTTCAGACAAGAGCTGTTAGACCACACGCACATTAGAAACATCATTTAGGAGCACTCCGACATAACTAAAAGCGGGGTTTTCAAAGCGCAATATCTTAAAATATGCTCTTCGGGTACATACAAAATTACACGAGGGCTCTGCATTAGACCTTGCCACAGACCTCCCATCAATCAAACGACAGGGTCGTCGCTTAGTGCCCCATAGGTAGAGGCAGCTTGACCAGAGCACACTGCACGTCAGTTAAAAGCCTTGCGTTCAGAGGCGATAGAGCATATGCGCGCGTAACAGTGTCGCCCTTGTGGCTCCCGTGCTTCACGGCCTCAAACCTGAAAAATATATCCAGGTAGGCGGGGTCCCTTATTTATTCCTGTTTGGTCTCTTTCAGTGTGGGTTTTCTTCTTGTATGGCACAAAGTGGCTTTCGTTTGAGAGCGATATTGTGAAAGCCAGCTGAGACACGCCCTTAAGGCTCCCGGCTGCTTGGGGCTTTTTTTTTCTCCATGTTTGAGGCAGAGAAGTGCCGGAGCAATAAGGGCGACAATGCCACGCGCATCAAGTGCACCCATCACCTCTAAGCGCAGGGCTCTCAACTGGGAGTGCAGTGTTCTAATCGCGTTACGTGCACCTACGGGGCTTTCAGTGGTGACCCTGTAATTTCATTGGTGGAAAGTCTGTACGAACGTTCAATGCAGGGCCCTTGAGTAGTTTTGTGTGTATCTAACACGCATATTCTGAGATACAACTCTAAAAAAAAAAACAGTTTTTAGCTATTTTGGAGGACTCTGAAATAGTGTTTCTAATGTGCGTGATGTCTTGAAAGCACTCAACAGCCCTCGCCGGATGTGTGCTTTCTTTTCGTGCATCAGTGCGTTGGACGCACGATAATAGTTTCGTAGAAAAAAAAGAACATTTCAAATACTCTGCAGCGCATTTCAAAAGCCAGGTGGGCGGGATCCTTAAGAGTTAGTAATACGGAAGGACATATTTTCCGTAAATTCTTTATTTGCGCGTTTACGCATACCTCAGGAAATAAATATCCCGTGGGTTCGAAATTTTGCCAGAATAAAAAATTAAAACCAGTTAAACCAAGCCCGTGCCATTATGTTTTTATTATAGTATATGTATTCTGAAAAAATTGTAAAAATAGTAAAAGAAAAAAATTGACTTTTTGGAGTTTGCCTACGCGGTTTCTTCAAAACGTAGGAGAGAAGTAAAATCGTAATAATCTGTAGGCTTTCGTCGCATTGTTATAAGTCCTGCTCTTGCATGTCTAGTTGGCATAACGACGGATTCACTGCAAGTAGGTTCAGCGCCTCGCGCGTAAGGGTGTTAGGGTGCTGGGCGTACGTGGTATTGTCGTCCTTATCGCTGTGCTTCGAACGCGAAACTACTAGGCCAGCCGGCTAGAATCCGGCTCTTCTCCCGCAAGCTGTTGCCGACTCCTTCGAAAACATCTGCGCTGGTAAGATGGTTCCAGTTAAAAAAAATTTTTGCGTACGTCACATGCATTTTCTGAAAATTTAATTAACTGCGTGCGTATGAATTTTTTTTTTTTGAATTTCCGCCAAACCACGTTATTTGTACTGTCTGTCTACTTATTTGAAAATCAACAAATGCGAGTGTTTATGACGGTATGCGCAAGGTTCGTTCTGGAGGTTTGTTTGTATTTCATTCACATTTTAACCACCTGAGCAAAAGCCANGTGACGGTATGCGCAAGGTTCGTTCTGGAGGTTTGTTTGTATTTCATTCACATTTTAACCACCTGAGCAAAAGCCAGTTATGGGTGTGGAGAGGGGAAAAGTACTTCTATCAGGGTTTCTAATTATAGAAAATGGAAGCCCACTTGAACGTGCCGGGGAAAAAAAATGACGTCGAGAGGTCGAAATAAAAGTTTGCCAGCGGGTTTATATTGCCGAGGTTTACTGAAACGTAAACTTGCCAATTTCCGTCGGTGTTTTTTTTTTTTTCGTTCACGCCATACGGCTCTTTTTTGGTCACTCGTCTGCACATTGTGAATAGGTTCACGCACGCCGAGGCATTCCGCGATTCGTTTCTCAAATTACGCTCCAATCAATTTATCATTGCTCGCGTGCCATTAAAATTGAACGGCTGATTGCCTCGGAATTGGCTAAAAAAATATCAGAGGTAAATAAACGAAATTAAATTTACCCAGTAAGAGCAGTGGAGAAAGCTTGTTAGTTATTTGTCTATGTATCAATACCTTTGCGAGTAAATAATATACTTTGTTCTTAAAAAAAACGTAAATTTTCCAGTGCAGGTAATCCGCGGTAATGATACTTTCAAAAGCGGGTGATACGATAATTTTTAAAGTAGCGGTTATATGTTTTCAAACGTTTGAATACGTGCTTTTTCATTTAGCATATGCTTATAGGATACGAATGCTCATAAAATACGTTTTCTGTTTTGGTTGTATATATTCGACCCCTTTCGATTCCTTCAAAACATATCGTTTAACATTTTCCGGGACGTCACACGTATATAACATTTAACGATAAACGATTTAACCGTGCATAACAATAGGCTTAGTAAAGGTCCCAGTATAATAGAGCCATCGAAAATACTCCCATTTTTTAAATGACTACATTGATACCATAAATGTGGTTATTATGAAAATATACAATACGAAAAACGGTAAGATTCCCACACGCAAAACAGTTTTCTTCGATTTTCCTGCAAAACGGTCCAGTTGCGGCAACTCATGACTGTACCTTATCAATTTAATAAGTTTTGGAATGAAGTAACATTTTTTGCATAATCCAACACCGTCTCCATCTCCAGCGATACATCTATACCAGTAGCTAGATATAGGGCATTCTAACACAGCGTCATGATAGGGACACAAAAGCTTGGTAAGGAAATGACAAACCTCATGCATTTGCATTCCAGTTCGACGGCGGCCATATTTGCAGCCAGTGACAAAATTTGCCAAAATTCCAAAAAAAAAAAATTTTNTTGCATTCCAGTTCGACGGCGGCCATATTTGCAGCCAGTGACAAAATTTGCCAAAATTCCAAAAAAAAAAAATTTTTGAAAATTAATTTTTAAAAAAATATTTGCCCAAATTTTGGGAATTTTTGGAATTTTGGAAAAGTTTGGCACTNTTGCATTCCAGTTCGACGGCGGCCATATTTGCAGCCAGTGACAAAATTTGCCAAAATTCCAAAAAAAAAAAATTTTGAAAATTAATTTTTAAAAAAATATTTGCCCAAATTTTGGGAATTTTTGGAATTTTGGAAAAGTTTGGCACTGNTTTTGAAAATTAATTTTTAAAAAAATATTTGCCCAAATTTTGGGAATTTTTGGAATTTTGGAAAAGTTTGGCACTGGCTGCCAATGTGGCCGCTGTCGAAGCGGAATGCAAAAGCCTGAGGTTTGTCATTTCCTTACCAATCTTCTGTGTCCCTGTCATGACGCTGCGTTAGAATGCCCTATATCTAGCTACTTATACCAAATAACCACAAAGCTTTCAAATATTTCTTAGAAGAAAAGTGCTTCCCGTGAGATATAGGACGTTCGGGAAGGCACCTTCTGCACTCTCCCTATTTCTGAACATCCTGTCCTTCGGGAAATGACTTAAATGCATAGGAGGCTGTTCGCGGCAAACTGAGCGCTTTTGAAAGCCATACTTAAGGCCTGTGTGTATACAGGCTGTGTTCTCTTGCAGAAAATGTAAAATTGACACATCCGTGGGCTTCATTACTTTATTCACGTGTGGTTCAAGTGAAACTGTGGAATTATTACAAAAGTAGATATTTTATAAACTTACTGATTCTTACACTTATGATAATTAAAAAAAAACAGAAAGTAAAATGAATGATACCAGTATTTATATGTTCACCTAACACTTTTAAGTCATCGTTATGATATGGAATTACTTTCTCTCCATCGTTACCAACTTATCCGGGCGCATGATGGTCAATGTGCCCGTAAATATATATCTGCAGGAATTAACAGTGACATTTTTTAAAGGTATATTTCTAAAGTGCTCAATTAATCGCGACCAGCCCTTAGTACCATGATGGTGTTAAGTCCAAAGAACATGAAGGTGGGGGATAACTTCATACCTTGAATTACTCAGATTTTGGTCTATAATTTTGGCATTTGGTGTTTGGCTTGTTCGCCAGGAGCAGAAGACCACTCTTGTTGATCAACGATGGCTGCATTTAACGCAGCAGTGATTGCATTTCGTCAATTCCTGCAGAGATAGTGGCATTGATTTCGCCAGGAGGAAAGAACGTACTGGATAGCACCCACTTTTGTCCACCACACAAACAGCAAAAACTTTACTGTCGTAAGTCTCGGTTATGGAAAGTGTTTCGGAGGTTCCATCAACGTCCGACCACAGCTAACTTTGGGAGTGCATATCTTACAAGATGCACTCGTCGCACATCACGTTGCGATCGAGCAAGGGCTCGTTGCGGTAACGAACCATCGGGCGATTACAGACGTCGATTCACTGCTGTTCGTGACGATACTTCAGTTCGTACAGTACCCAGCTGTACATTGTTTTTCTTTTTCTATATTTTCTCTGGATCAGGGATTCTTAAACTTTGTGAGTACGAGAACCACTTTGATGTACATTTTTCCGTACCCCCGACCGTCTCTTTAATAAAAGTTAAGAAAATATTTTTCACGTACAGTCTATTAATTTTTCACTATAAAAATTGTTGCAATCTCAAGTTTATTGTACAACAAAATTTGCAGGGGAAAAAAAACAGTTTCCTTAGTAAAAAAAACTACACAGTCACGGCATAATTTAATACTTTTAATGAAAAGTAAAATATATTAGTTTTATTTGCGGACCCCTGACTATAACCTTAGGAACCTCGAGCTATTTACGAACCAGAGTTTAAGAATTGCTGCTCTGAATGGTCGGACCGTAGGACAGGTTCCCTGACGCAGGTGCGTGCATTTGCGTCTACACGTTATCTATCACTTGACCAGCGTCCTATATCTTTCCTCGCATGGGGCCGCGGTGGTGTAGTGGTCAGACACTCGTCTCCCACCCAAGCGGACCGGGTTCGATTCTCGGCGGGGTTGCTCCCGGGTTTTCGCATATGGGAATCGTGCCGGACGATGCCGCTGGTCGGCGGGTTTTTCGGGGATCTCCCGTTTCCCCCGGCCCTTGTATTCCGGCGCTGCTCCATGCTCACCTCGTTTCACTCTTGTCGACTCACAAGGCCTCAATGTTAAGAGCCGCCCAAAAATCTTCACTCACACACTTAAATACCGCGTTGCGTGACTTACGTTTTTTCAACAGATAATGTGCCCACGCGGTGCAGCTCACGCTCAACCGAAGTCGGCCGCTCCCAGCTCCAATCCCAGATCCCAGTTTTGTTCCATCTAAAATACATTATGCCCGACTACCCCAAATCATTCTACTTAGAGTGCAATACGGACACGCAACTGCTACCCTATTACGCACATGAACTAGCCCAAAAACATTACGGCAAAACACACTGGCAAAAGCTAACGCAAAATCTAAAACATGGCCCATCTGCAGTTTAAGCCGTCAAAGAAAATCTACTATCACGTGATTAATAAAACGGCGTACCAGAAGCTAATGAATTCGCTAGTGCGGCAGAGAAAACATAAAAACACGCCTTTAAATAAAAACTCGTAATAGGGGCGACACAGTCACAGAGGAATAGCAACGATGAAGTAGTATGGAGAAGGGGGTTCGGGAACAGTGAGCGAGCGGAGTGGTGACCACGAATGTTAATGATGCGAGGAGCGCGCCGCTACCCGTGCAAGGCGCATGGCAATGCCAGTTTCACACATGGTAGAAGAACACTCAATGTTCTTACAACTATATCTGAAACAGGGCTTTCAAAAGTGATCACTTGACCGCGAACAGATTGTATCACTATGTACTCCATGTTCCATTCTTCCATCAAAGAAGCTAAGAATTTGTATTGCTTCCCGCTGACACGCAGCCCCAGACGACGACTCGTCCTCAGAAGCTCTGAGCATATTGTGACTATCAGGTAGAAACTTCTCTGTTGATGTTCTTCGAACGTAAACTCTTCATGCACAAAGCTGGAATATTGATTCGTCACTGAAAATAACTTTATTCCAATGTTACATTCCCCAGATATTCTTGGAACGGCGAAGTAGTCATCTGTTTTTTTTTTTNTGAAAATAACTTTATTCCAATGTTACATTCCCCAGATATTCTTGGAACGGCGAAGTAGTCATCTGTTTTTTTTTTTTTTGCTGTTTTCTGATGCCAGTGAAAAGCTTCTTTATTCGTGTATAAGAACGCAAATCTTGCTCTCGNGTTTTTTTTTTTGCTGTTTTCTGATGCCAGTGAAAAGCTTCTTTATTCGTGTATAAGAACGCAAATCTTGCTCTCGCAAGCGATGCGAACAGGTCTTTTGTGAAATGCGCTTCCCCGAACTCTTGAGAAATGCTTTCTGTATGGCAGATAAAGATGTCTTATAGTTTTCCTTTGCTGTATTTGTGGTAACACGATCCTTGCGGCCGGTGGAGGCCTTTGACCATCTGCTACTTTGAAGCTTTTGTGTAGTGTTTGTCACGCACGTTTTAGCTGTTCGTGGTCAACTAGGTATTGTTCTATGGGTTTTGGCTCATTTGAACAGAACATTATTTGCCACTTGGCACTCTCATTCACCGCTTTTCCCTCCCCAAGGGAAAACTAACTGACATATCAACGCTCAGCCTCAACCTTTAATCCTATAAACATGAAATTTCGAGGAAACATTCGTTATGTAATGTTGGCAGCCACTAAGGAGGATTTTTTTAAAAATTCAACACATAAACCAGTAAAATGGGGTTTTAAAGTTTGTATGGAGAAAAAACTCCCAACCTCAACCATTTGTCCTAGAAATATGACATTTGGGGGAAACATTCGTAATGTAATATAAGCAGCCACTGACGTAATTTTTCAATATTCAAATTCTAAAGGGGTGAAATGGGGCTTCAGAGTTAATATAGAGAAGAAATAATAGACGGCCCTATTAACTCTAAACTTCGTGAAAGTACTATAAAAATAAATAATTAAACACGTGTTTAACGGTTTCTTAAAAATAAACCAATAGTAAATCTTTGTAATAAAGTTTTGAGTAGGACTCTGCAGGACATAAAGAGTAAGATAATCTTAATTGGTGGTGTGCCAGGCAGGAAATTTTCGTCAAACTTTACCAGTGGTGCCAAGAGAAACGCGTGCCGATGAAATCAAGGCGTAGCTCAGGAGATCTTCTTTGTGGCTTTCGGTTAATGTGTTAAAACTTGCCAAAAAATACGAAAGTACATGTGAGAGGTGAAGTGTCTGCCGGTCAATTTTCATACCTCTCGCTCAATCTGGGAAACGGTGATTATCCAGAAACAGTTGGCATGATAGCTATCCCGGACAAGTTGCGCTCTTTAGTGACTACAGTTCAAGAGCTGATAGCAAACATTTATCCATACTAGCAAATTTTATAAGTCTCGAAATTATAGTTTTGATATTTTTCTTTTGATTTATTATTGGCTTTCAAATATTCTTTAAATAATTAGTATGCTAAAAAATTACCATATTCTTACTATGGTTAATTTTAAATTTATCTTATTCCAAATATACGGAAATGATTAAAAACTTTGATATGTAAATGTTTTTATAGCACATTTTCTATTTAGATAAGATTTTTTAAAACTCTAAAATTCATTTTGTAAGTAACATATAGTAGCTCACAGCACTAATCAATATGTATTCGGTTTTAAATTTTATCGTTGTTATTGTTGATTTCTATGTAAAAGAACACCAACATTTCTTTGTCGGTTACATTCTGATGCATAAACTATTTGGATGCTAAGTTCATTCTACCCGAATCTTAGTATTTACAAAGAAGTAAAGGATATCATGGAGAGAACGTAAACTTCTAGTCCTCTGTTATTCGGTTTGATTGTGCTTATTGGCTGTTCACGGTAAAGTGAGCACTTTTGAGGCCCTAGTTACTTTTACCTTCAGCAATTTTTTTTCCTTTAACCACTCTTCAAAAATAAATATTACGATGTAAGTAATAAGCACAGTGTGTATATTTCACCACACTCAGAAGTTAACATCAGAGGCTAAAGTAAAAAATATTTATTGACTATTATTTCAAATGAGAGAGCTTTCAAATGTGCTCACTTTACCGTGAATAGCTTATACCACCATGTTGAGCTAAATTCACTGTGCTGAGGTTGTGATATGGTTCAGTGGTTCAGATGCGAACCAGTAAGTAAGCACCCAGTTTTTTTCCTCTCTGCATCGTTCTAGCAAGGTCAGAGTGCGGAAGGTGCGGGCAACGGGCGGCAAAGCGAAGAACACAGCGTTCGATCAAATATAGGTTGTGATCTGCCACCACGAAAGGGGACTCGTGTNACGGGCGGCAAAGCGAAGAACACAGCGTTCGATCAAATATAGGTTGTGATCTGCCACCACGAAAGGGGACTCGTGTGCACAGAAATAACTAATATATTGCGTATTAGTAATAGCACAGTGTGGCATGCAGTTAGAAAACACAGAAACGTGGATATAGAGTCCATGTCACAACAAGGGCAGCCAAAGAAGTTGACGTAACGTGAGCGAGCAGTAATAGGGAAGCTGATCTGAAACCAGTGACTATGTGCCCCAGAGCTCGCAGGATTCGTTAAATGAAGCATTCGGCAAGAATGTGAGCGCCGAATCAGTAAGAAAAATAATGATAAACGAAGAGAAGAAAGGAAGAGTAGATTTAAAATATTTTAACCTAAAAAAAAAGTTCCAGTTTANACGGGCGGCAAAGCGAAGAACACAGCGTTCGATCAAATATAGGTTGTGATCTGCCACCACGAAAGGGGACTCGTGTACACAGAAATAACTAATATATTGCGTATTAGTAATAGCACAGTGTGGCATGCAGTTAGAAAACACAGAAACGTGGATATAGAGTCCATGTCACAACAAGGGCAGCCAAAGAAGTCGACGTAACGTGAGCGAGCAGTAATAGGGAAGCTGATCTGAAACCAGTGACTATGTGCCCCAGAGCTCGCAGGATTTGTTAATTGAAGCTTTTGGCAAGAATGTGAGCGCCGAATCAGTAAGAAAAATAATGATAAACGAAGAGAAGAAAGGAAGAGTAGATTTAAAATATTTTAACCTAAAAAAAAAGTTCCAGTTTAAAAGTAGCGTATTCACAAAGATGAAAGATAAAGGAAGGATGTGCTCTCCGCTAATGAAAGCTAATTTATCATCTTTGAATCGGATGTACGACAACGCGAATGGCGTAAAAAATGGAGAATATAATATAAAGAATTAGTTACCGACTGTGAAGCACGGAAGGTTAACTTAATGTTTTGGGGATGCATGGTTGTAAATGGGATTGTTGACCTTGTAAAACTACTTTGTCTGTTTTATTTCTGAGAAATATTTACCCTTTTATTCATACACAGACAAATAAAATAACTTGTTTACTGACAAATCCTTCGAATATTATAAATGTGAAAGTCTGTCTCTCTCTCTGTATGTGTGTATGTGTGTATGTATGTATGTATGTATGTATGTATGTATGTATGTTACCACTCAGATCCATAACGGCTGAACGGATTTTGATGAAACTTGGTATGTAGGTACTTTAGGTCCTGTAATAGGACATAGGATATTTTATATTCCGGAAAATTTTATGGTTCCTGTGGAATAACAACAAAACGTAATTCTGCACCAGCTGGAAATGTGACCGAATTCAGCTCCATAACGGCGGAACGGATTTTGATGAAATTTGGTATGTAGGTACTTTAGGTCCTGGAATAGGACATAGGATATTTTATATAGCGGGAAATGGTACAGTTCATGTGGAATAACAACATAACGTAATTCTGCAATGGCTGTGAACGTGACCAAAATATGTTTTTTACCTCTGGCTATTAGGAGAGTTTATCAGGATGCCCAAGGACCTCTGAAAAGGCTTAACGACTGCTATCAATCGATAACAACCGGGACCGAATATTTAACGTGCCCTCCAAAGTCTGGAAGCGCTCAATTTTATGCCACTAAACGGCCACCCATCCAAATGTGTGCCGCTGGGAACGTTGCTGAACTTTGGTGATCGATGAAGATCCCTCAGCCAAGCGCAAAAAGTAGTACCAAGGTACAGTTATTTCTAAAGCTACAACTTGATGAAACTCACGTTTTGATTTTCATGCATCGACGCTGAAAAGCGGAAATATGGTAACTACGGGATAGTTGCACAGATACACTCCAAAAACAATACCCTACTTTTTGGCTATCGCGTAAAAAATATTTCCTTCCTTTTGGGTTGCCGTAATCAGTTAAAAACCTAGGCCAACATAGTATAATTTTCTAATTCTATTTTTACATAAATTAATTTTCTTTTCCCAATTTATTTGTTAGTGTATCAATGTAAAACTAAATTGTACCCGGGCGAAGCCGGGCCGGTTCGCTAGTTATTCATATTTACAAGTATAAAGAAAACTTTTTTACTAGTGCTTGTAAAATAAACGTTACATACTATTTCTCATTTACAAAAAAATTTGTATTTGGTACGCTTATAAAAAAAACATAAAGTCAGGATTGATCACTGCAGTGTGTAGGCAAGTAATTGCTCCGACATCCTTGACTGTTGTAAATGTTTCGTTGGATTGTATTTTGCTGAGACGGAAATACTGCAAGCTAACGATATTGCTCGCCACAGGGTGTAGGAACGCACTTTTAATGAGTGAAAAGCACTCTGCTGCTGTATCATTTGCTATCCTACAAAGAAAACACTCGCTTACTGTTACTTATTCTTACTAGTATAAAGTAAACAATTATAGAAACTAAAATAAGAATACCTATCATGGTTATGCATATGAAACATCTCATTGCTGATATGATCCATTTTATGAGTGAACCATCCTTCCCGACATGAGTTGTCATCTCAAGCTTATTATATATTTCATTATCTCTCGAATAACCACGTCTATACTGATTCTAATTTATATTAATAAAAAATTCAGAGCACAAGTTGTAATGATAAAAAACAATTAAAAGTTTTTTTTCAGTGTCTTGGTAACATGCCTGCTGCAGGAGTTAACATAACGAACACATACCTCTCGTATAGACATACCAATGACTATAACATTTGGGAAAATAATAATTTCCATATATATATATATATATATATTTATGTGTATAAATTATTTAAACCTATGCTGGCACACATGTCACGTCTAGAAAAAGATGTCGATGTGGAATAACAGAGCATGATAGGTAGAATGACAGAACATGAAAGGTGGAATGACAAAGCATAAACTGGAACGTTCTTGAAATAAGGTTGTGCTATTTTTGGACTAAGTGACTCATGGAAATTTGAGTAAAGAAAATTTTTGCAGAAAATTTTTCAGATTTGGAGGGATATTCGGGAAATTTTAAGGGAAATTCTAGGAAAATTTAGTGTTTTTCCAGGGAAAACTGAAATTTTGAAGTCAAGGTCATGGCCATCACCTTGGCAACAAGTCCTCTGGTCTACTGCTAGATGCCACCACTGGTCCTCTACCAGATGCCATATGGCTCCTACCCTCCTACACCCCACAACCCTGTTCTAGACCCCCCGTTTTCTATCTACTCGTGATGTATCATATGTTGAATTTTTCAATGTATGATTTACTGCCTTCATTACAGGACTACTTTGTAGCTGGAGTGATGCCCCATGTGCGATCATGCGAGACCAAACAGTCAGCCATAATTAAAAATGACTCGTATATTTTGCTCTCATTTTTCACTTCTCTACGCAACTAAGTGTTAGAGTCAGCCACTGAATATTAATGTGACCTCATCTACGTGGCGAGTGGAAGGGGGTGGTGTCTGAGAATCATGTCAACCACCGTGGGTCTTTGGCGCTAATTAAGTCTTGTACCGCTCTGAAGGAAAACTTATTGTGGTTCAAAAAAATTAATATCTGTGACGCCCATGCCTGGGGACGAAGAATCGCCGCACTTGGTGAACGTGAACGGGCATCGCCCAAGAAGACGGCTCTACGTGGGCGCTGTATCCACAGGGCGTTGCCCACGANAGTCGTGTCCTCGTGAAATGACCGCAGAATAAACTGCTACCAGTGACAAAACACGACAACTCGCTACCACCTCTCCCCCCTCCCCCCACTGGCAAACCGTCGTCCCTACCCGGTACTCGCGCGCGCGTGGATTCATTAAGGCAAACGTACTGATTACTCCGCGCGGGTAATTGAGGTGCACGTTTAGTCCCCGCCTCTCTGAGTTATGTTTGCCGGGCAGTCGCTCCCGTTAAAGTCCGGCGAACGGTAAAATGTCTCCCCGTCCAAAAAGGGGCGAGGGGGGATCGACGTTCTTTAGTGTTTCTAAATTGTGGTCGTCGTTTGTTTGTTCGGTTTCACCTGTGGTGCCTATCCTCGTTGATGCGCTCGTGAAGATAAATTCTTTAGCTGGTATCGACCACGAAATACAGTTATACTTTCTGTAAAAAACAAATGCTGCTGCATTTAATCCAAAACGCGTCATTTGTTTAGAGCTTATGATCGATGAACTTAATAGCGCCACAGTATACGTGAGAACAACGGGCATTGCGCTAAAACTTGTTCTTAGCAACATGTCAGCTACACGGGACATCGACTATAGCTAGAGACCTGAAAAATTCGCGAGTTCAATTACCTGCATGCTAGATTCGACAGTCTTATGTACAAATTATGCGGATATCAACTGCACATTGGTTGAATACTGTCACAGTGGAAGGCGACAATCGGACACCGTTCCCCAGCAGGTGTCAAACACCGTGTGGACCAACAACGGCTAAAGTTATATAAACGCACGTGTTTTGAATTCTAGCTTGTTCTAAAATGAATCCGCGAATTTTTCAGGTCTCTAAGTGTAGCTTGTGATAAAATAAAATCTGTAGTTGTGAACTGGTGTTATCTACCCTGCGGTTGAGTTATGATAACTATCCACGTGTTTTAAAGGACTGTTAATTTGGATAGAGCCTGAAGCATTTCGCCGGGGCAGGGGTGGCGGGGGGGAGTGGTGCGGTGCAGTTATGACATACTGGACCCCGTTCGGAAGGTTCCGGGTTTAATTTCTTATGCGGCCATCCTGATTACGGTTTTCCGTATTCACTCCCGGAGAATTCTAGGTGAAGTGAGCACTTTTAAAAGTGCCCTAGTTTGGAATAATAGCCAATGAATATATTTTATTTTAGCCTCAGACGTTAACTTCCGAGTGCGGTGGAATACACACACTGTGTTTATTACTTACACGACAATATTTATTTTAAAATGTGGTTAGAGGATAAAAAATGGCTGAAATAAATAAGTAACTAGAACCTCAAAAGTGCTCACTTCACCGTGAACAGCCTATATTCACCCTGCCAAATGTTTTGTGCTCAACACAAATTGTTTTTAATCGTCGCCTCTGAACTTTTGTGGTTAATAAAATATTGATTGTGTGGTGGCTACAGGTAGGGGCAGTGATATTTCGCGAAAATATTTCAAGACAAGATACAGTCCATACAGGCCCGTGTTAACCGTTTTGCGCACGAATCACGAAGGTTCAGTGCCGGAGTTACTTAGTCCTGAGTGGCTTGGTCAAAGACGGACACGGCACCAGCAGCCAATGGAGGTATAACAGCAGCTGAGGTGTGTATATAGTATTGAAGTCTACTGTCTGCTCCGATTTTTATGTGAAAAGTCGCTGTCCCTAGTTGTAGTCTATTCGCTGTTTATTCACATTTTTTTTAAAAATCAAACCTTTGAAGGCTTACTCCATGTAATGCTTGCTTGGTTGTCTCCTAGACAAGGCTGCGTTCACACGAGACACAGAACTACTTCACTTCAAACGTGTTCAGCATCGACCGCAGTCACTTCTTGTTCAAAGTAAACAGCTTGTGTATGTACATCGGATAGACTTTTCCTTTGTGTCGCACTATCGTTGGCTGCTAACAAGTGAACAGAATGTATGATCAAAATGGCTGGAATTTGCGGGAATTTATGCATTCTTTGAAATAAATAGTAAGTCAGGTAAAAAAAAAAGTATTTTCTGTGTTGTTACAATAAAAATAACGTTCATTTTGTTAACATTAATAAAATATTCAGACTTGATGAGTGTTGGAAGCTATTATAAGTTCATCATGGAAGCTTATTTTCGAGGTTAGGATTTCCTTTTGTTTGAATTCAGTTATACGTGTGTAACTAGTTTCGTTCGCAAGCATGGCTACCGAACGAATTTACAATACATATGTTTAAGACCACTCGTGTGACAACGGCGTTTTACACTTGTGTTTAAACAAGACTACATTATTTCTTGTTGAATTGAATATTTACATATTTTTTATCGCTAAATTATATTATTTCATTTATAATTAATATGAACGAAAACAGTGAGAAAATAGGCGTGTTGGTAAAGCATAGTAGAAATAGCTATTACGCAGACATTTATTAACCTGAGTGCGCACGAATCCGGTGCGTCGTCCCTTTGGTGTAATTTTCTAAACTAGGTTAAGATTTTTTGCATGATGCGGAGGAATATTCTGGAAGTAGAACTNTGTCCCTTTGGTGTAATTTTCTAAACTAGGTTAAGATTTTTTGCATGATGCGGAGGAATATTCTGGAAGTAGAACTTTAGCAGGGTTTCATAAAAGTTGAGAGTTACCGTGAATGAACTATACCGTAGAGCCCCCGAGTATTTCGCGAATTCCTTCTGGGGCGAGGTAAACTTCAAACACTTGGTCTGTTCTCCTGCCACTGTGATTGGACAGCTGGTGTTTGTACAGTGAGCCAGTAATAAGCAGGAGGTGGTAAGGTGAGTGAACTTTGAACAGTTGTGTACGAAGGCCCCACTTGATTGCAGTGACCAATAAGCAAACGATAGCGTCTCGAGTGTATAAACGACTGTGGAGCCTAACACCTGCTGCCATAGAAATCCGCGAAATACTTGCGGATCTAACTATACGGAAATGTTTGTGTTGACCGCAAAAAAAGTTTACGTAATTAATACCGACAAAACACTTTGTGACCGCCAAAAAATATTTTCTTCAGTGTAGTCGTGAACAAGCGACTGGTATTTCATTTGTGACGCTACAGAGCCAAAACGGGGGGCACCTCTGCCATATTGACAAATTTTGAAACATATAACCAAGGGATCAAAAATGGCTCGGTACCTGAATGAGATTCACCCAGGTAAATAACCGAAAGTACAAACAATTATCTGATATAAAAATAATGAAATATAATTCACGCAGCAAGACTATGTACTCACCCTAAAGAAAGAAACATTTTTTTTTTTNGATATAAAAATAATGAAATATAATTCACGCAGCAAGACTATGTACTCACCCTAAAGAAAGAAACATTTTTTTTTTTTAGAAACAAGAAAATTAGTTTAGAATATAATTCATAGTCCAAAACACAAATATTTTCACCAAGTTNATTTTTTTTTTTAGAAACAAGAAAATTAGTTTAGAATATAATTCATAGTCCAAAACACAAATATTTTCACCAAGTTGTGACAAAATTTTACACATTGATTTGAATTGAGAGGTTTTTGTGGACGCTTAAGAAAGGTGTCTTGAAAACCGCTGAGGGGGAAGTGAGGTGAATATGGATCAGCGTTGGAATGTAAGGAGACAGAGGGGAAACGGGATATTCCCGAGATAACCCTCCGACCAGCATCAGTGTCCTCCACGCGAAAATCCGGGTGACCCCTCGGGAATCGAACCCGGTTCGCCATGAGTGGGAGACGAGTGGTCTGACCGCTGCACCACCGCGACCCCGACACACATTAATGAAATGCTTTGAACGAATATCAGCTAGCACCCTTTTCTCGGCAACAAAGCAGTTAGTTACATTGGCAATGTGTTACAGATTTATGAGTGGTGATGAAACTGTAAGCTGTTTTGACACAAGACACCAAAAAAAAAAAACGCTCCATATTGTTAGAATCACATGTGGGTAACCACACTGAGAGAACAGCCAAAATAATATTTGTTTCTATAGGGTCAAAGATATATTTTTTTGCCCGAATAAAAAATTTTGTTGAGTAAATAAAACTTGAAGAGCAACAAAACTAATCTTGGTCATCTAGCACAATACACGCTTAGAATACAAAATATCTGTGTTCTGCCAAAGCAAGTTACACTGTCAACGAAATATTTGGTTGAACTAACTGTATATATTTGTTTGGCTGCTGTTAACTGCCTTCGTTTAAAAATACAGCTCAAGAATTTGTTTGAATTTGGTTTTTGTGATAATTAGGATATTAACACTCTAATAAAACGAATTCAGCAGGAAAATAAAGAGTAAAGCTCTAAAACGTGAAATATTTATCTGGAAACGTTGTCCAGCGTTTGAAGTGTATTTGTTTGAAAATTTCCCGATTTCATGNTAAAACGTGAAATATTTATCTGGAAACGTTGTCCAGCGTTTGAAGTGTATTTGTTTGAAAATTTCCCGATTTCATGAAAATCCGCGGCGGAGATGATCTGTGTTCCAATCTCGGTTGGACTTCCAATTTTTTTTTTAATATTAACCGAAACTAGTTAATATGCGTAGAGCTAAACAAATCTTTAGTTACACCTACCAAATCTTTGTTTGCGNAAATATTAACCGAAACTAGTTAATATGCGTAGAGCTAAACAAATCTTTAGTTACACCTACCAAATCTTTGTTTGCGGCAACCAAATACGAACAACAAAATATTTTATTGCCGCCTATACAAACAATTAATTTCGTTGCGCCAAACAAAGTTTGTGTGATTCAACAGAACCCAGTGCATTGCAAGGGAGCGAGACGCACAGATACGCCACGCACTATAAAAACCCACTCAGAACCCAGAACGGCAGTTGTTAACAATTCTGGATAGTTCTCGTTGGTGAGACACGTTCAATTGGACACACATTCTACCTGGGGCCGCGGTGGTGCAGTGGTTATCCTGTTTGCCTCCCACAAAGGCCAACCCCGTTCGATTCCCGGCGGGGTCGACCCCGGATTTTCGCATGTATGTTTTCTCGGGGATCTCCCGTTTCCCCCGGCACCGTACTCACCTCGTTTCACCCTCATTGGCTCTCAAGACCTCGATGCTAAGAGCCTGCCCAAATCTCTTCGCTCACTCTCTCACGGTGTAACTAATTTATCAGGGTTTGGGGTATTTAGCTAGCCATTCATCTGTTCCTAGGAAACTTGCCCCCGTGAAAAGTGTAAAACTTGGTCATTCAATTAGGCTTTGTCGTTTGTCCCGCCGCTCGGAGAGGCGTGGAACTAATTAGCATCGCCGCGGCTTGGAGTGCTTCTCTCGCCTCGCTCGAGTGTCTGAAGTTTTCCGCGCAGGCCGAAGCAGGTCTCCCAGATAAATGCGAAAGTTTGCGAAGCGACGAACCCTCCTGGTTTCAACTTCAATTGCCACTTCTCTTGTGGACACACTTCCAGTGAGCACTTCCTTTCGCCTGTCGCTCCTTGTTCGATCTCCCCGTCTCCCTTCCTCTTGTCGCGGCTGTGTCGGATTAGTCGCGGGGGCCGCGGTCGTGCAGCGGTTAGACTACCCACCTCCCACCTGGGCGAAACCGGGTTCGATTCCTGGCGGGGGTCGCTCCCGGATTTTCGCATGTGGGAATCACGCCGGACGATGCCGCCGGTCGGCGGGTTTTCTCGGGGATATCTCGTTTTTCCCCGCCGTTGCATTCCGGCTGTGCTCCATACTCACCTCGCTTCATCCGCATCGGCTCTCAAGACCTCGATGTTAATAGCCGCCCAAATCTCTTCACTCTACTCGGCTTAGTCGGTTAATCGCAGGTATTCTTGCTTAAGTGTTGCCTCCCTATTTAAAAATACGCGCGTTAGAAGTTATACTTCTTTGGATTGACTAAAATAAAATTTTATTACGTATGCAAATAATTTATGTAAGTAGGAAAAACGATAAAATGACCGAAGAAAGNAATAAAATTTTATTACGTATGCAAATAATTTATGTAAGTAGGAAAAACGATAAAATGACCGAAGAAAGACATTAAACACAATTAATAAAGGTTTGATTAGAGAACATAATAAAATGCTTACAAAAATTAACCTGAAATACTTGAAAACACTTTCAGAATTTTATTATGCTATTTTCGTCACTAACAAATTTTTCTCGGCACAATGTAAGTAAAATGAATTAATAAGATATATTCACAATGAATTACTGATATAAATTAAATGTCAATTTGCTTATTACATGCACTGATTTTCTGTCGGTTTTAAATATAATCACGTGCTATGTAGTGTACCTTGCGTTTCCGTATACCTAGACGATACGCGCATGCGCGTTGTGTCACGCGCCTTCCACGTTCACAGTCTGGGCTTCTTACGAGTAAACTTATTCAGTATAACAAATATGCACATTTAATTTTCTTTGACGGCCAACTTCATGCTGTCGAATTTCGTTACGCTGTGCGCGCGCAACTTCCGTTGCACACCAAACTTTCACCCTCAACGCGCCAAAAGAAGTACAACTTCAAGAAGATGCTAACGTCTCAGGGTCACGTCCCGGCCGAGATTGAGCATTGCGACGGCGATGGAAAATAGCAGAAACAATAAGCTTCGGGTGTTTTCTGTTTCCTCAGGATTTTAAGCGGTGAATATAGGTTTTTAATACATCAATCTGTTCAGAAAAGATAGAGGATCGTCGCTATACTTTTAAACATTGTTTTACCGAATGGTAAATATCGTAAAGAGAGGGCTACTCTACAACGATTACTTTGGCACTTTTCAACGACCAAATTTATGTAATTAGCGACAAGATATCGACATTTATTTCTGCCCTGGAAAAAATATTAAAATATTCCTCAGTTAAAAAAAAAAAAATAGACACAACTGTTTACAATGAGACACGTAGGGCAACTAGGGATGGGCCTTGTGGTGAAGAATGCGAAATAAACACAGTTTTTTGTCGAGAAACTCGAGTATATTGGACAGTTTTTCCAATGTCGATCGTAACGGAAGGTCGCGTTCTTCGCTGCTTGAGTAAGTGCTGACACGGGTAAGATCGCGATGATGAACAACACAGCCTTGCTGGCCAATCACACAGCGCGTCGTCGGCATGAACCGTGAGCAGGTGAATGCGATGTGCATAGATACGTATTGGAGGGATAAGACGACAGAGATTGTACCTCAGAATATTTTTAATAAGCTTACTAGCCACGTTACACTACCGTTTTGTAGTTTAGACGATATGGTGTTTTGCAAAATTACATGTGAAAGTCAAAATTGTACTGGTTTTGTAATGTGAAAATAAAATAGACGAAACTATTTGTAGAAAATTTAATAAGGGCAACTGAAATGTCTCGTCTTAATTAATTTTCATATATTCTCGGCAAAAGTTATTTCACAAAAAATTCAGGGGTAGGCGCAAATAAAATATATGCAAGAATTTCTTTCATTCGGCAATTTCGTTTGAGGGCGAGAAGCGCGGGACCGATAAGGACGACATTGCCACGCGCATCAAGTGCGTCATCGCCGCTAAGCGGAAGGCTCTGAACTGGCGTGCAGTGTTCTAGTCGCACTGCGTCTACCTATGGGTCTTTCAGCGGTGATCCTTATTATTTTATTGGTCGAAAGTCTGTAGGAAGGTTCAATGCGAGGCCCTTGAGTAGTTTTGTATGTTTCTGATGCGTATATTTTGAGATACAGCACTTTTTAAATGTGCATAATTACGTCATCACAGTGTTAAATGATCGATCTCCGAAGTATTTCCATACTGGGTACGTCAGTTGTTTTGGGAAAGAGACCTTGGCGACAGTTCTATTCGTAAGGTGGCAGCCATAAAATCAAGGATACTGGCGGTCCCAGGTAAATATTTTTAGCTCAATTTTTTTGTGGAAGCGAAACTGCATTGTTTTTACAATAAAAACTAAATGAAAATCGTAGATAACTGAAACATTTATATACGAGTTATGATGGATGTGATACTGAATTGCTCACTCGGAAACCGGGTAATTTATCCGAGTCGCTGAAATGTTTTTCTCTTGGGAATTTTGTTAACTGCGTGGTAGTAACTGACGAATGAAGAACTGAATAATTTTAGAAATTACAGTTATGTCAGCGTAGTTCAGCTTTCGAGATCACTAGAACTCAAGTCGATTTCATCGAAGCACAGTTTCCGCTGGTTCCCATTCTAATTTTCTTTGACGGATTTGAATTGCTTCAGTTTTAGAGTGATTTACGGAAAGTGGAAGGAGCTGCGTTGTTTAATGAATATACACTGAAGAGCCAAAAAAACTGGTTCACCTGCCTAATATAGTGTAGGGCCCCCGCGAGCACGCAGAAGTGCCGCAAGACGACGTGGCATGGACTCGACTAATGTCTGAAGGTATGCAGGAGGCAATTCCACGCCATGAATCCTGCAGGGCAGTCCACAAATCCAATCTGCGCCAATTTGAGAAAGGGTTGCAAGCCAGTCACGTTTAATGATTCTCGTCAGTCGTCGTTTGTCCCGTTCTTTCGCGATCTTTTTCCGGCCGCAGCGATGTCGAAGATGTGATGTTTTACCGGATTCCCGATATTCACGGCGCACTCGTGAAATGGACGTACGCGAACATCCAAATGTTATCGCTACCCCGGAGATGCCATGTCCCATCTCTCGTGCGCCGACTATAACACCACGTTCAAACTCACTTAAATCTTGATAACCTGCCATTGTAGCAGCAGTAACCGATCTAGCTGCCGACCGCATCGCGTTACTCTGATTGGTCCCATACCTCTGTTATTTGCGTACCCACGCGTATACCACCTTTTTTGGCTCTTCAGTGTATTTCTTGTAGAGACCCCTTCTTTACGTGGGGCGCGTGTGGTTGTGCGCCCTGACACGGAAGTTAGCTCCTATTGTACGCGGCGCCCCGTCGACAAAATCCTGCGCCGACGTGGGGGGCACCCAGCCCACTGCCTCCAGCTTTGACCGTTGAAGCGGGCGTGTTGCTAACTGAATATTAATTTCGCCCGTGACTTGAAAGAGCCGGGTCGTTCCTTCGTTCGAGTTGGCGGCGACCACGCGCTCTGCACCGGTCGGCTGAAGCTCTCTTTGAGCTGGTCGACCGGAGGAAATACCGGGCCGGCTCCGAGCTTGAGCTGGAGCTCGCAGCCTCTCCCGACGAAACAAATGAAAACCGCGGGAATACGCAGTGATAAATGTGGCCGGGCGTATCCCTAGGGTTTCTCCTTAATCTCCTCGGGAGAGTAATTAATTACGTTTCGTACCCCTATAGCCGTTTATCTACTGAAGCTTGTTTTACCTTCGGCTGTTTGCTTTGAAAATATTTCTTGTGGGGGTTTTAAGGTGGAGAAAACCCTGCTATTTTGGAATACATATATGTATACATATACATATATTCGTAGTTAGACGCAATGACCTAATATTAAAAAAATCAAAGCATGATATGGCACAGATGATTAATTAACCACAATTTGCAGAGTTTGTACTCGTTCACTTATATTCGTATTTTCATATGCGAGATAAACATTAATCAATAACGAGGAAACCTTTGANGAGTTTGTACTCGTTCACTTATATTCGTATTTTCATATGCGAGATAAACATTAATCAATAACGAGGAAACCTTTGAATATTGTTAAACATGTGAAACGAGTCGCGGAAGAAAAATTAATTGAATTTTGAAATAACTGCTAAGAAGTTCCTTGGGCAGGGCCGGTTTGGTTTATAATTAATTATACAAATTAAGTTATGAAAANCGAAATAACTGCTAAGAAGTTCCTTGGGCAGGGCCGGTTTGGTTTATAATTAATTATACAAATTAAGTTATGAAAAAATATATGTAAATCCAAGTTGGTGGTGATTACACACCCTTAAGATCTGAGAATTTAATGTTTATAGAAACCATAGAATTATTTCATGGACATATAATTTTGTCTTGCATAGTGCAAGTAAATCGGTAATTTTTTTACAGTTAATTTTTTTTTTCAACGTGTAAAATCTTCCGACCGTTTCAGTTTCTGTAAAGCTTAATATTGAAAAATTAATCAAGTTTTCTCGTTTTATTGTTTTTATTTACGTGGGAAACAGTTGTTTGCAGATAGTCGTAACACTGCAAGTCGCAATATTCAGAAAGTAATGTAAAAAAATTATATTGCCACAGGAGTGAAATTTAAATTATAACGTACTAAGTTGGTCGTACTCTCTCTCTCTCTCTCTCTCTNAATTATATTGCCACAGGAGTGAAATTTAAATTATAACGTACTAAGTTGGTCGTACTCTCTCTCTCTCTCTCTCTCTCTCTTTCTCTCTCTATCTGTATCTGTATCTCTCTCTCTCTCTCATGTAACTTGACAAGNCTCTCTCTCTCTCTCTCTCTCTTTCTCTCTCTATCTGTATCTGTATCTCTCTCTCTCTCTCATGTAACTTGACAAGATTGACAGTTCGACGCAAGTAGCGCAAAATGTTTACTTTTCGTTTATGTATCCTTTCGCCATCAGCTGGTGCGTCAAGTGGCGGCCGTATATTTTAGTAGCACGCTATCAGTTAATCCACTTGCCATTGCACTATAATGTTAAACAATTGTTAAGGCATTTGTAGACTGACATCTGTCTAAAACATTCATAGGTTATAAAAGTAAAAATTGAAAACCTTGCAAAAAATTAAATATGTAACCCTTTTTTTTTTATTTATTACAAACGGCAAATTTGGGTTAACATTTGCGAGACGGTAATTGTAGTTCTTACCGCACTTTGGACGTCACAGATAATATAACTGGAAATAAAAGTAATTTGGGGGAATTGCTTGACAACACACTTTCATTCACTAACAAGCTCACCAACGACTTTTGTAAAGCAGTCATTCTGCTATTACTGATACTCAATANAATTGCTTGACAACACACTTTCATTCACTAACAAGCTCACCAACGACTTTTGTAAAGCAGTCATTCTGCTATTACTGATACTCAATAGCTCGAGTTGGAAATATGTGGCGTGGAATAACGTAAAAAAAGCTTGAAAACTACCCACGCGCGTCCCAATTTCTTCGTTTTATTAATACGGTATAGTAACAACACGAAAACAGTGTGGGGATATGACATAAAAATAATTCCCAATATTTGAAGTTGCGTTTCATTTGAATACGGACAGTTTTAATGAGCATTTCNCTCTCTCTCTCTCTCTCTCTCTTTCTCTCTCTATCTGTATCTGTATCTCTCTCTCTCTCTCATGTAACTTGACAAGATTGACAGTTCGACGCAAGTAGCGCAAAATGTTTACTTTTCGTTTATGTATCCTTTCGCCATCAGCTGGTGCGTCAAGTGGCGGCCGTATATTTTAGTAGCACGCTATCAGTTAATCCACTTGCCATTGCACTATAATGTTAAACAATTGTTAAGGCATTTGTAGACTGACATCTGTCTAAAACATTCATAGGTTATAAAAGTAAAAATTGAAAACCTTGCAAAAAATTAAATATGTAACCCTTTTTTTTTTATTTATTACAAACGGCAAATTTGGGTTAACATTTGCGAGACGGTAATTGTAGTTCTTACCGCACTTTGGACGTCACAGATAATATAACTGGAAATAAAAGTAATTTGGGGGAATTGCTTGACAACACACTTTCATTCACTAACAAGCTCACCAACGACTTTTGTAAAGCAGTCATTCTGCTATTACTGATACTCAATAGCTCGAGTTGGAAATATGTGGCGTGGAATAACGTAAAAAAAGCTTGAAAACTACCCACGCGCGTCCCAATTTCTTCGTTTTATTAATACGGTATAGTAACAACACGAAAACAGTGTGAGGATATGACATAAAAATAATTCCCAATATTTGAAGTTGCGTTTCATTTGAATACGGACAGTTTTAATGAGCATTTCATTTTGAATATCTATATATCTATACTTTAGCACGAAGTTTAGTTTGTAACACTAACAACCGCTGTTTTGTGACCACGTAAAATAAAATGTATCAATAAATATAGGAACTCTTTCTTATCCGCGCATTTTCTGCTTGTCTGACGTGCGTCGGCAATGCAGTCAGAATAGCCAACGTAGTATTAATTTTCGGTCGTTCGTGCATCAGTTGATACAGGATGTTGTAAATTGCACGTTGTTTGTTTCGTACTCGCCAATTTGCCACTCACTGACCGTTAAGATATTGCCAAGTTATATGAGACAGAGGTTAGGTAACTTGTCGTAGTTTGTCATCAGCGGGATTCGGGTTGCAATAATTCGAACGCTCTCTGTAATAACAGTTTCTCCGAGGAATCACAACCTTAAAAAGTACACTGCTCGCGTTCACCCAGAACAGGGAAAACAACAGATGAGCCCACTTTCCTCTACATACATGGGTGGAAATAATTTTGATTGAGTTTTTAAAAAGTTAGATGATTGGTGGGTATTGACGTCTCGTTGATAGCGATATCATTAGAGAAACAAATGCAATACTAGTGAGATTACAAATACACGCATGCCTTACCTGGGGTTCGAACACAGAACGTCTCGTACCGCAATCGGGCGTGCAGCCAACTGCATTCCAGGGATGGGATTCGTAGCATGTAATCAGTCTTAAAGTGTTGGTAGACTGGGTTCTGCGACTTCAAATATCTACATGAGCGTCATTTTAAAAACAACTGTGTGAATCACTTAAACCATGTATGTTTACATTGCCTACAGTAGCGCTGCTTGTGTGCAGAATTTGGTGGAAATAGGCCGACTGGTTGAGATATGGCACAAAAGCTTTCGTTTCTCATTTGGCACTATCGTAAAAAAATGCCTAGAAACAGGCGCTGCATAGGCATATCTGATGCGTCTAATAGATAATTCCAGTATAAAAAGTTTGGTTGAAATTTGGCAAATTATTTAATGCATATGATTAAATTATCTAAATTATTTATATTGTACTTTTCTGACAAAAAATTTTAAACCCACTTAAAATACGTAAGTTTACATGGTCCACTGTAGTACTAGTTCTGTGAAAAATATGGTATTAATTCGATGGTTGGTTCCCGATATTTTACGTAAATGTTGCATTTAATCACCTGGATCTACCTTCCAAATAGTCTGCAAAAGATTATCTCTATAGACCTATTTGATTCTTCTAACGGCTACTGTCAGCATAGTAAGTTTAATCAAAAGCGGTTAAATTGCTAAATAGATGTGACAAACTTATCGAAATTATTTATATTCCTACCATACTGTAAATAAAGCTAGATTTGCACAATTAGGTGGGAATCGGTTGGTTGGTCCCGGACATATGTCATTAAAGCTCCGTTCCTCGTGTGGTGCTATTTTCATTACTGTATTGGCACATTCTATGTTTGTCATAGAAACTGCTATATATTAATATCGTTTGAAATTATTTGGAACGTTTGGCTTACTAAACTTATATATTTACCTGGCTTTTATTTTGAAAATATGTGACTGCCTCCTTAAGGTAATATAAATTTAGATGGTCTGCAAAAATATAACTTATAGCCTTGAATTTGGTGGGCATCAGTAATTGTTTCCCGAAATAGGACACAAAATCTCCATCTTTCATGTAGTGCTATCTTCCAGAATGGCGAAAAATAAGTGTATATATTAGCTTATTTGATGCTTGCATAGATACTGCCAGCATACAAAGTTAAGTTGGAACGGTTACATGGTTTCGTATATATAGCATATTAGTAGGCATATAATGTTTATGTGGCCGTCATTTTCGAAATAATAGTCTGTCCCACTAAAACATGTCAGTTTGTATGACGTACTATGACTTGAGTGACAAATTTAGTAGGAATCGGTTGGGTATTTACCGAGATATGACATAAAAGCTTCATTTTTCATGTTGCACTAGCTTATAAAATGCACCAAATTTGGTTTAAAATGGTTAAATGATTCCCGAATTATAATTGAAAAGTTTAATTTTTTAAATTAACACTATCTTCCAAAATGGCGGACTAATAAGATTTTTGCTCTCTATTTTCGATGCTTATATAATGCAATATCCACGTACAAAATTTGGTTGCAATCGATTAAATATTTCACGAAACAGTGTAACATAGTGCTCTAAAATTGTTAATTGCCGCCGTTTTGAAAATAATTAGCCAGATTGATTGAAAACTATAAAAGTTCGGTTTCATTACTAAATACTATATGTGGACGTAGTTTGGTGAAATTCGATTGCCGGGTTCAAGAATTAT
>NQII01000528.1:304921-320542 GCA_002778355.1 Clitarchus hookeri | reverse complement strand
GGGGGGGGAGACATACATTCCAGACAGACATTCGGGTGATTGCATAAGCCTATTTTTCCTTCGGAAAGTTGGCTAAAAACGGATTTCGCACGTAACAGAAGCCCACATGCATGAGCTACAAACATGGAAAGGAGCATGCGATTCCTGACCACTGTTGACGCTGGAAATGATGTCCTTGACAACGTGTACGCCTCTGTGCGCGGTTCAACATGTTCGAGTTACACGCTCTGCGTCTCGCATACTTTGATCCTGTAGTATCTTTCCGCCGTTACTCTTCAGTTTCATCATAGAAAATCGCAGTCCCCTGTGACCGCCTCCCACCCTTACCCTCCAAATCCGACCACTTGTGGCGAGTAGATTAGCTGGCGCCGATTTGCGAACGACGTACCGATCCGTCACCGGCTGGTGACGCTATTTTGTAGAGCGTGTGTGGCTGGAGCGGAGGGATTTGGGACTCTTGTAACACGCAGGTCTTGAGAGCCGATGAGGGTGAAACGAGGTGAGCATGGCGCAGCGCCGGAATGCACGGGCGGGGGGAAACGGGAGATCCCCGAGAATACCCGCCTACCAGCGGCATCGTCCTGCACGATCCCCACTTGCGAACATCCGGGAGCGATCCCGTCGGGAATCAAACCTGGTTTCGCCTAGGTGGGAGGCGAGTGGTCTGACCACTACACCACCGCGGCCCCCTGTGTGCGGCTGGAGTTGGCGGGTACAGGCGGCTGTGTTTTTTTTTCTCTGCCACAGAGTAGGTAAGTGCACAGATACGAAATGGCTTTGCGGTTCCTTTGATGTGGGCGTACCAATTCTCTGATTGGCTGCGAGATTAACTCCAAGATGATGTATGGTTGTTTGACTACTGCCATTCGTCGGTAGCCTGTGCGGTACGTCCCAAGGACGCTTTCAGCCAATAGTAAAGGCTCAGTCATATAGCGACCAATCTGCAGTGAAGCAGTCAAATAGGTAAATTACGCCGTGTCGTTGCCAGTAGCCGGTAACATCACGAATCGTACTCTACAGCCAATTCACGGTTACTTCCACCTTTTGTGGAGCCCTGCTCAAGTTCTTATTCCATAATAATCCTCCGCCTCGTGCAAACTAAGCTTAACCAAGTCTAGAAAATTACACCAAAGGGACTGCGCACCGGATTCGTGCGCACTCAGTGTAATAATATTCTGCATAAGATCTATTTCTTACTAAGCATTACCAACACGCCTATTTTCACTCCTTTGTTATTCATATTGATTATAATTGAAATGTCATAATTTATAAATAAAATAACAGTAAAAGTACAATTTAACCAAAAATAAACGTACTTTTATTTTAACGCAAGTATAAAACTCTGGTTATAAGTGTCCTATCTAGGAAACAACCGAGCACGCCATAGATGGGGTGATTTTTCAAAGGTTTGATACAAAAAGTACGAAGAAACCGCGAATAGACTCTAGTAGGTATACAACATTGAAGTCTAGCATGTCACTAAATAGTAACGCCAATTTTGCTGGTCTCTACTGATTGGCTGCCGCGCGCTGCGAATGGTTTCCTATCGAGGCTGGTGGGTAAGTAACGCCGTTTCGCNAGGTCTCTACTGATTGGCTGCCGCGCGCTGCGAATGGTTTCCTATCGAGGCTGGTGGGTAAGTAACGCCGTTTCGCTGGCATCTGCTGCTGTAGTTCGCGGAACAAGCGGCATTACCACCTCAGCTCACGTGAGTGCTGTGTGTCTGTACGCTTGCGTGCTCTGTGGCCGCACGTCGACGCGGCGCGTGTTGACGCACGGTGGCGTCCGGCGCACGCACACATTGGCGCGCCGGCCCGTCGTCCTGCCTTCCTATTGGTCTGTCGGCGACACAGCGTCCCCCTCGGCTGTGTGTTCGCGCGCCACGCGGGCAAACAACCGCATGGCGCGTCCGATCACTAGCATCCGTCGCCGCTGGTGCGTTTCTACACCGCTGCTTATGTCCCGGGGCCGCGGTGGTGTAGTGGCTAGAACGTTCGCCCCTTCCCCCTTCGCTTCCCGGCGGACCCACTACGGGATTTTTTCGCACGTGGGAATAGTGCCGGACGATGCCGCTGGTCGGCGGGTTTTCTCGAGGATCTCCCGTTTCCCCCCGCGTTTGCATTCCGGCGCTGCTCCTTTCTCGCCTCTCTCCACCCTCATCGGCTTTCAAGACCTCGGTGTTAAGATCCACCCAAACCTCCCCACTCTCCACTACACTCTTTATGCTATTTTCTCCGCAATACGTGAAGAAATTAATTTAATCCTTTATGGCCCACTTAAACACTATGTCTGATATCGAAATTATATGACGTCGCCCTATTACAACAGTTTTAAGACGTTTTACGTAATATAATCTTGAAAATAAACTGTAGCGGTCACAAAGTGATTTGTTGGTATTATTATGTGCGAGGCACGCCGCTGCGAGAGTTTCCCGCCTCGACCCTCCTCTCTCCCCAGGAAGCCTGCTCCGGGCGGCCGGCAGGCGGGGGAATGATTGACAGCTGACCTGGCTGGCGTCACAACCCCTCCTCTCCCGTGCAACANGGGAATGATTGACAGCTGACCTGGCTGGCGTCACAACCCCTCCTCTCCCGTGCAACAGAAGCAAGTTCCCGGTGGAACCGGCGCTGGCCTCACCAAACCTCCCCTCCTGGTGGCCGATACCTATTAAAAGGTATTACCAGGAGCACTTCTTTCTACTGCACGTTAATCTCCCACGAACAAAAAGCTAAACCGGCTCTTTTGTATCGCAGGGTAACAACGAGAAATTGCGTTTTTGAAATCCGCCATGCTGGCCGAACAGAATCTAATTGGAAACNAAGCTAAACCGGCTCTTTTGTATCGCAGGGTAACAACGAGAAATTGCGTTTTTGAAATCCGCCATGCTGGCCGAACATAATCTAATTGGAAACACCTGGTGATTTTAATCATGCATACCTAACGCGTACTGCGCGAGTCCTTCTTTTACGTGAAATTAAGCATGGCGGCATACCCTTAGCACAAACACGGCCCAGTGCGCTGAGTTCTGCAGCAGAAGCAGANCACGTGAAATTAAGCATGGCGGCATACCCTTAGCACAAACACGGCCCAGTGCGCTGAGTTCTGCAGCAGAAGCAGATGATTTGGGAGGATGCGCAAGAATATTCTGGAAACTGGGACCCTCGGCGCAACGCGGCATTTGCAGAAATACCTGGGCGGTGGCCTACGACAATATAAATGCAGCCGCAACTGGAGGGTTGGGAGTCTTGGTAGAAGCCATTTGGCTGAGTGTAGTAACAGGGGCGAAGTCGACGAGAGACATCGGTGAAGAGGACGGACGGCGACGGGAGATTGCGAGACGACGGCAGACGAAATGTGTGTTGTGTGAACGGGTGAGAGGGCGTGAAACCCTACGAGTAAAGGCTACCGTGCACGAAGGCACTCGGAGAACTCTAGGACATTGCGGACTGGTGGGATCTGGACTGAACTGAGGTGGGAATGAATGAACATGTAATACGGACTTTATTGTAAATATTGGAAGCGTCAAAATGGAAATATAATTTATAAAGTAATTAAATAGCTATTTATACATTGTTATTCGGACTGATTTTTAATTAATTAATTACTTTAATTTATTTGAGGTAAATGTAAATTATATTGATTGAATTCATTAATTGTAAACAGCAAGTAATAGCAATTTATTGTGAGATGTTGAGTCAAGAGAATTTAGTTGGTAATTATTGTAAATGAAATTAGAAAATTATAATTAACTATTTTATTTAATTAAGACCTCAACCTCTTAACGAACCTGACTTTTGAGAATCTGTAACAGTATTCACCCTGCCAAACTTTTTTTGCAGTCACCATATAGTCCATTCTCGGTACTTCCAACATTTATACAGTCTTGCTAAAGTTCAACTTCCAAGATATTCCTCCGCCTCATGCAAACAAGCCTTAGCTAAGTCTAGAAAATTACACAAAAGGGACAACGCACTGCATTCGTTAGTACTCTCTGTTTATTAATATTTTGCATAATAAATATTTTTTACTAGGCGTTACCAGTACACCTGTTTTCTCACTGTTTTTATTGGTATTATTTATAAATGAAATACTATAATTTATAGATTTAATATGTGTAAAATTTCAGTTTAACCGAAAATAAAGTACTTACGTTAATACACGTATAGAACGCTTGTGATAGATGGCATATTTAGGAAATAACCTAACGCGTCATATGTGGAGTGATTTTTCGAAGGTTAGTTTTAAAAAATGTGAAAAAACCACGAATTGGCTGTAAAACAAATGTTTAGTTGCCAGAAAAGTTGAGCAGTTACAACTAAGGTATTCTGTGTTCACTACAAGAAGAAAAAAAAAAACAACAAAACACTTCGTGGCAGGCACAATTTTTTTTTNCTAAGGTATTCTGTGTTCACTACAAGAAGAAAAAAAAAAACAACAAAACACTTCGTGGCAGGCACAATTTTTTTTTCCAGTGTAACGGCGTCGCCCATTTATTAAACATATTGTTTACAGCGCTTTGCGTGAAGTTCACTGCANTTTTTTTTTCCAGTGTAACGGCGTCGCCCATTTATTAAACATATTGTTTACAGCGCTTTGCGTGAAGTTCACTGCAACGTAATTTTACGTTTGAAGCAAAATAAGTGTACGGAATGGACTGAATGTTACGTTACCTAGGAAGGAACATTTCATTGGAACACTGTCAGCTAGCCACTGTAATTGGCTGACAGCTGACCAGTAATGAACGTTGTATGTCGCAGTAGGCGTGCCCGATGTATTCTGAACCAATAGCACGGCGATGAGTGGGAATGCCTAGAAGAGTTCAACTGATGTAGGTTACTATCACAATTTTTTGATAAATGTCACCTGTAACTACCCGACGTAAATTGTCGGCGAACGTTTGCATATATCCCGAAAACCTGTGTATGGGCTAGCAGTGTCTCTCCGGCAGTTTGTCTTTGTGACGTACCCTTTCCTTTCCGATTCCATCGCTAGTTTATCTTAGTAACAAAAATGTTATTGGTTTCATTACCATCCATGGCCTTCCTATGTACAATATGTTCGTGTATGCAGTAAAAACATAGTATTTTGTTTTCTTTTGTCTCGTCCATACGATGTCGGAGAACCAGGTTGTAAACAACGTACGACAACGTGTCATCACTAAAAAAGAAACTGGGGCCGCGGTGGCTGAGCGGTTAGCCTGCTCACCTCCCACCAAGGCGAACCGTGTTCAATCCCCAACCGGGTCACTCCCAGATTTTCGCACGTGGGAATCGTGCTGGACGGTGCCGCTGGTCGGCGGGTTTTCTCGGGGATTTCCCGTTTCCCCCCGCCCTTTCATTCCTGTGCTCCACCATACTCACCTCAATCACCCTCCATCGACTTTCAATACCTCGCTGTTAAAAACCGCCCAAATATATTCTCTCACTCACTCACTCAAAGAGAAACTAATTAAAATCTATCAAACTTAGCACGGAAAGGTTTAACGTGCGTGATAGAAGCAGTGCAGTTCCTATTAGGAGAAGGAAGAATGATTGCCGTCGTGTAATATACTGACACTGCAAATTCAAGAAGCTTCTCGCAGATTAGGCTGCTTTATAGGTGACTGTGTGTGACTGACTAAGGGAAGAAAAATTGTCACCGTCCAGTTGTCACACAAACGATTTCCCCGAGAAAATTGACGCAGAACTTCATGACGGATGTAGCCTAGAAATACGGTTTTCTGCCAGGTAATCTCTCGATTACTGTCTGATTTTGGTCGGATTACAAAAAACACTATGATTTAAGGAATAAAGACAAACATTCTGTTAAAACCCTGTTTATAATTAGTGGAATTAAATCATCAGGGAATTTGGGGAGCGCGTCTCAAAAGAACTTTCACCTGGAATAAGTAACGGTAACTAGATGATAAAAACATCCCCCCCCCTTTTTTTTTTCTCTCGCCAAGACTGATTTATGTATATCTTACCTCCCGAAAGTAAATCACAATTGACGCTAAACGCCCATCAACCAAGTTTGGTAGGAAAATAAACACACACACTTAAGGGGCATCCCTAGTTCTCATATGGGTGTCTTTGTAAGCAATTGTGTCTATTCGAATTTTAAAAAAATACATATTTATATGGAATATTTCACTGTTAATATCTTTTAAAACACAGAAATAAAACTAGATATTTTGTTTTCCGTTCATAAAGTTAGTTACTGGAACACAAGCGTGGCCGTTGAAAAGTGTTGGTCAGCAAAAATCGCTGTAAGTAGTCCTCTGTTAATGATATTTATTATTCTGTAAAACAATGTTTTAAACGATAGCGACAATGCTGTATATTTTCTGAACAGATTGCTGTATTGAAACCCGATGGTCACCGCTTAAAGTTCCGAGGAAACAGAAAACACGCGAAGCTTGTGCATGCTACTTGCCATCGCCGCCGTAATGATTCCTAGTGTTCGGATGTGACCTTGATACGTTCAATATTCTTTACTAGCGATCCCCCTTAAGTTTTCCCTATGTCTGTAGATATTTTTTAAAGCACCTTCTCTTATTTTTTTGTTCTCCTTTTCCCTCTTTCTTATCTGTAAAGGCAGATAATGTAGAGGTTTTTCTATCGCAGTTTAGTAACTTTGCAGTTTTATTTAGAAAGTGGTAAGGTCAGACAGCGGTGTTGACTTTATCAACAAACCGGGCAATTACGGTGAGGGAGAAACGCAAATTGCCTAACAGAAAAATCTGACTTCATACGTTATCGAGCCGTACACGCAGTTATTATAGGTTTCTCAGTAGCAATCATCGTGGTATTTTACGATTTTTGGCGGATACTTTAAGAAATGCCCGTATGTTTTTTTTATTAGTGATGTAAGTGAGTGAAGAGATTTGGGCGGCTCTTCACATCGAGATCTTGAGAGCCGACGAGGGTGAAGCGAGGGGAGTACGGAGCAGCGCTGGAATGAAAGGGCGGGAGGAAACGGGAGATCCCCGAGAAAACCCGCCGACCAGCGGCATCGTCCGGTACGATTCCCACATGTGGAAATCCGAGAGCGAGCCCGCGGGGTTGTTAGTGACAGTTCGTATATTCCGTGCTAAAGGACTTAATGGTTACCAAGTAAATAAACACCAGTTACAAGAAAGGTTACAAATGTCAAATAATTGTACTCATCAACAGTCGGTCCCAAATAAGAGCGCATGATTGGAAACACATGCGAAATGTTCCAGCATAATTGTGTATCGGGTTAGTACTCTCCCTTACAAAGACCGTAGCGTCGACAGTTGAAATTTTTTTTTATCGTACCTCAGTTTATATTCGCCAGTTCGGGCTGGGTTCATTACACCGGCCAGGGGAAATGAGACCTCCCTCACCTTTTCATAGCCGGCGAAGTTCGGTATTCGGCGGAGCGCAATGACAAAGGAATCGCTTCAATAATTCCGCCCCAAAGCCCCATAATTCACTTTTTAATGTCCCTCTCGCTCGTTTCATTTTACACATTACGATGCCGTGCCATCGCTGTGCTAACTTAATTATTATATTTTTTACTTCTCAGTAAAACCCTTTTACACGAACTAATTTAATTTCTGGAACATCAGTTTTTTATTTATTGATATACGAAGTTTTAAGATAAACCGGATAGCCGTAATACTTCGTTATATGACGTAATAAAAAAAATAGATTATTTTCTGTTAAAGAGTTTTTTTTATTTACTTGAACTCGTAACAGCCAATAAAGCAAAGAAGAAGTTATTATTTACAGCTGTTCGTACTGGGGAAAAATGATGTAAATCATAATTTGTTTATTTTAATGCCTTATGTGCTAGCCAATAATACTTAGCTGATGATACCTTTGCAATTAATTTTTAATTGGGGATAAGCAACGTGTTATCTTTCGTGTGATGGTTGTTATGAAACCATTATTATACTTGTAAAATATAACCACGAGGAAATTACGATGCAAAGAAGTTATGATCAGATTAATCTAATACGAATTAAACGCCCACCGAAATGCGTAATGACGTCGTAAATCATACGCGAGCTTATCTATCGCCTTCGTTTACATTGGCCGTGAAACATGTTTGTTTATGTACAGGCTTATAAGTTGCGAGTACTGAAAGTAACAAACTAACTATCGCGCAGAAATTTCGAATTGGCATATGTACTGCACCACACAAGTTACAACTTGTGAAACACTGGGCGATGCATTTCTACTGTATAGTCTATTCAATGTTTCTTCACGCTTTTGAATGAAATCTTAGAAAAGAACACCCCAAGAATGACGTGTTTTTTTTTTTGTTTCTTCCTATATATGTTATATATCGCAAGCGTTTTATACTTGTGTTGGCATAGAAGTTCTTTATCTTTGGTTAAATTGAACTTGTAATTTCTAGATAAAATATAAATACAAGACTTTATTTATAATTAATATAAACGAAGACAGAGGTAAAATAGATGAGTTTGTAATACCTGGTAAGAAATAGTTCTTATACAAAATGATTGCGCACGAATGCGGTGCGATGGATATCAGGTGTAATTTTCTATGCTTTGTTTGCATGAGGCGGAGGAATATCCTGGATGTAGAACTTTATCAGGGCTTTAGAAAAGTTGGGAGTGATCGTGAATAGAGTATAGCTGCTCTATTAAAAACTTGTTCAATAGATCTTAAATAACAGCTGCATCGTGAAATTTCTCACGTGATTTGACTCGCTATGCTGGTAATGTATATATATATATATATATATTTTTTTTTTGTAAATGCCAGTTTTAGATTTTTGCATGCGAAGTGTGTTACTAAAAATAGTGGCATTCTAAAATAATTAATGATGTAAAAATATCGTAGTGATGTCGTTAACTGTAGTCTGTGACACGAAAACCACCGATATTGCTTAACAGTAGCTGTGCTGAGTGTTAAAAATTATCGATTCAACAAAGAGATAATTACGCATTACCACGACATTAAACAAAGTTACCAGATCTGATCGGGATTTCAACACTGGAACATCAAATTCCATGACTGCTAGCCTATCCAAGATAAAGAAACACTTTATTAAAGTGACTTGAAATGAAGGATTTGCTGGACAATAGGCTTTTTACGGTAAACGGAGCACTTTTGAAACCCCTGGCTAAGATCTATGTATATCTTCGTTGTGTATTCTTCCGCCATAAAGTAAAATTAACGTTGTAATGGGTCTGCTCACTTTATTCATGCGCCGGTCAAGTGAAAATGTAAAATTGTTAAGAAAGAAAATATTTTCAGAAATTTGCCATTTCCTACAGTAACAAGAACTAAGGAAAATAACAAAGCAAAATAAATAATTTCAGTATTCACAGATGTCTACCTAACACTTTGAATTCAACGTCAAAACAAGGAACTACTTTCCCTCTCGGTCGTCACCAACTTTACTGGGCGCACGTACGTCAGTGTCCCCGTTAAAATACGCGCAGGTGTTGGTAGTGAAATCTTTCTAACGTTGATTTCAGAAGCGCTCAATTAACCATGAACATCCTATAATTATTATTATGTTTCGTGCTTGATTTAATTCGATTGCAGTGTTTCATACGAGTAAAGCACGTTTGTTAGTTTTTAAATTTACGTAATATTTTATTAGCAGTGCACTTACAATCCTTATTTGTTTCGTAACTTTTTGAAGAAAAAAAACACCTGCAGCGCGTAACAAGGTGATGTGACCACGCCATTTGTAATGTGCGATTCGTAACGAGACCCAGAATAAAGAGATAGGTTGTATCTGGGTGTAGGTTGCATTACAATGTACAGGCTGTCAGATAATATCTTGACACGGCGTAAGCTGCACCAAACCCTACATAGTAATGTTCTCAACATTATTGCCGGCTTTGTGCCTAGTTTATTGTCATTAGAGAGATCTGGTTTTCCGGAAGGTAACAAATATTTTAGGGCCTCCTCGATTTCAGACACGCTGAGTGTAATAATGAAGATGTCCTCAGCAGATCCAAGTTGTTAAGTAAGTTTCGTCATATCGATATTAATGCCACGTTTCTCTTAAAAACTTCCAAGAAGGGTACATTGGATAGCACCAATCGGTTGTTTCAAGTCTCATGTTAACTTGTGTAATCATGCAAACGTTCTTAAGGATTCTGACGAAATGTTTGTGCTTTTGGAGGAATTTTGGGTGGCAACAGAGTTGAACTTATTCAAAGGCTTGACCTACGTCACTGAAGTAAAGCAAAGGCGAAATTGTTTAGTGTATTATTTGTATTTTTCGTTGACGTAGTTGATCCTCACCTAACATCGCCTTGGTTATTCGTAGGAACAACTTGTAAATGGTAGACACCATAATTATCGAACAGCAATCATCATTTCGGTCTCTATTGCCATTCTTCTGAATAACTTAGTCTGGCGTCCAGCAGAAAGTTATTGGTAATAATTGATCCTGAGGGCCTTCATGCTGTTCTACGGGAAAACTGGACAACTGTAAAACATTCTGCATGACTATTCTATGGGTAGTAAAGGTATTCCATATATTTATGTTTAGCTAGCGTCATTATATAATAATATTTGGTCGTGTTTAATTTTATTTTTGCAATCCATAAAAGCTCAGCACGGTTATCCTCCACGTTTGTAACCATTAATTGTTTCTTTTTGTCCCATTTCGTTTCTTATGACGTCTGTAGGTTATTCACGGCAAAGTGAGCACTTTGGAAACCCTTTCATTTGAAATCATAGTCAATAAATATATTTAACTTTAGCCTGAGACATTAACTTCCGAGTGCGGTGGAATATACACACTGTGTTTATTTCTTACATAGTAATATTTATTTAAAAAGGTGGTTAAATGATACAAAATGGCTGAAAGCAAAAAGTAACTAGAGCCTCAAAAGTCCTCACTTTACCGTGAACAGCCTATACTTACTTCGTTGTATTCTTTGGTCGTTTTTCTCTTTGACTGTTTTGCTTTGCTCAAAGTTTAATAGCACCCTTAGTAGGTTTCGTTTCGGAATCGTACTTTAAAACCACATAAAAGTGTATCATAGGAAAGTGTACAGTTATTTCTACGTCTTACTATTGTGTTTCCAAGAGAAATGTGTGGTGAACAAAATTCACCAGCAAACACGCACTGTAAATCAATAAACAGTATTATACTACAACTAACACATTTGTTTCCTGTATTGTTTCTATGTTTTGTTAGGGCCTAACGATGCACAATATCTGATCGAATAATAGGAAACTCAAACTTTCCGTGAAGTAGGATTTTAAATACATTCAGTGCGTTGTGCATGGAAATAACTTAAAGATACTCTCAAGATTTTAACAGGATCCAATTGGGGCGAAGCGAAACTGGAACACAAGTAGAAACAGCGCCTTATCACAGTGGGATTTGCGACGGCCGGCGCTAGTCACTAAACCTCCATGTTATCTCTCCTTTCAAACGATTTTTATCTGTTTTGTGTACCAGCGAATTCTCTGTAAGAAAATGCTTTGCTCAGATATTTCTCACGGTTGAACTCCTTAAGGACCCTGAATTTTGTGGAAGCTTTCTAAGATGGACTTCTTATAAATCTCTTCACTCGCTCACAAACTCAGCGATGCGTGGTAATCACGTGCCTGCAAGTAAAATTCGTTTTAATTTAAATACATAAAATCACAGTTTCTCATGTGGCTGTGTGTGTATTTTTTGTAAATGCTAAACACACGAGAATGGAATGATGTGTTTTAGTTCGTTGTTTTGTTCTTTGAAAAATAGACACTAAAATGTTACTAATCGATAATATCAGGTTATCAAAAAAACTAACTAAATTTTCCCGTCTCCGTAGTATGAAATAAATAAGCATAGAGAATGCTGTTACCTGAAGTAAGAAAAATCATAGGAAAAGTATTTCGGTTCCTATTTTAGGCACGAACTACGCAATTAATGGCGTTTGAACCAGCGAAGCTATTTCAATTTGTGATAAAGGCACACGGTAGCCGTACATTTGTTTGTGCTGTGTGCTCAGCAAGCCTTTATTTTTCCCGATACGGTTATCGATACGCTTTTTTTTTTCTTCTTTCTATGCAGCCTGCAATGCGAATAATCGAGCGAACAGCAGTCAGAAACAATTAGCTCGTGTTAACNGCAATGCGAATAATCGAGCGAACAGCAGTCAGAAACAATTAGCTCGTGATAACGGAGCCCCGTCGCAGTCACACCCAGTGGCTTGCGATCGGATATCAGATCCGCAATTACATATCCGTGTTGCGTTTACTACTGGCCGCGCAGCGAGAGCCTTTGTACCAGGTAGCGTGCACCTGTCAATGGCACGCATGGAGTAATTAAGCTCGCCCACGTGTACGGAGCCATTGTTTCAAATAACGTGAACTTAGTCTGCTGTNTGGCACGCATGGAGTAATTAAGCTCGCCCACGTGTACGGAGCCATTGTTTCAAATAACGTGAACTTAGTCTGCTGTGACTAAGCCATTCCGTATTAAAGACTTGACATATTTAAAAACAAAGAACGGTATATAATATATATACACTGGAGAGCCAAAAAAACTGGTATAGGCGTGCGTATGCAAATAACAGAGGTATGGAACCAATCAGAGTAACGCGATGCGGTCGGCAGATATATCGGTTACTGCTGCTACAATGGCAGGTTATCAAGATTTAAGTGAGTTTGAACGCGGTGTTATAGTCGACGCACGAGAGATGGGACATAGCATCTCCGAGGTAGCGATAACATTTGGATGTTCGCGTACAACCACTTCACGAGTGTACCCGTGAATATCGGGAATCCGGTAAATCATCAAATCTTCGACATCGCTGTGGCCTGAAAAAGACCGTGAAAGAACGGGACAAACGACGACTGGCGAGAATCATTAAACGTGACAGACGTGCAACCCTTTCTCAAATTAGCGCAGATTTCAATGCCTCCTGCATACCTTCAGACATTAGTCGAGTCCATGCCACGTCGTCTTGAGGCACTTCTGCGTGCTCGCGGGGGCCCTACACGATATTAGGCAGGTATACCAGTTTTTTTGGCGCTTCACTGTGTATGTATATATATACATATACATCTATGAAAAACTTTTGTGTGAAAATACCCCCTTTTTTTTTCTTGATGCCAACTTTAAGATGCCGTAATGTCCGAGTTAATTATTTTCAAAGACAAGAGTTTCGAAGAAGTTTTGTTAAATATTATTTGATGTGTAACACGCATTTGTGTTTAGTGAGGTATGTTTACTTGTACACGACGAGCGGCTTGCGTCACTTTCGAAGTAGTTCTCTTGTGACGCAACTGTACCACTGCCTGAAGCATTCCTGGTACTCGTTTTCCGAAAATCTGCGCGGTATCTTCGCCACGGCGCGCTGGCTATTCTGAATGTCATCCCTTTTGCTTGGCACCAGAAAATTCATAATTATATATTTGTACGAATACCGTTTAACTTGTAGACATTTCTTGCAAGTGCTCTTTCCTCGCATTAAAAAAAATGTATATCGCATAGTTTTTGTATAATGGCCTGTCAAAATCACTTTTTCAGTGTTTTTTGGATGTACAAATAATAAGAACTAACTCACTTACTTCAACGAGATGATTAACATTAAGTAAGATACCATGAGCTAGTTCAAACAAACCACGATATGAAATGTCTTTAAAAATTGCTCAAAATAAGAACATTTTCACACTATTTTTGATTTGTATCAGTCTATGATTCATATTTGACGTCCAGTCAACCTTTTCAAATTTTCTGTAAATGTCTTCGTTTATTTTATTTGCACGTTCCAAAAAAACTAAAATTGTGATTTTGACACGGCATGATGCAAAAACTATGCGATCTAAAAAAAATTAATGCTAGGAAAAATCACTTAAAATTAATGCCTACAAGTTTAACGATATTTTGTACAAATATAAAAGTACGATATTTTTATCAACACCCTTAAGGCACTTTAATTTTGGAAACAACAAAAATTCTGAGTTTCAAAGAAATAAGGTGGTTTGCGAAGTTTCAGTAGACTTCTGAACGAGGAATTCGCGAACTTGTAACACATTATATGCAGAAACACTGTAGTGGTGGTGAGAAATCAACCCATTTGCCAGGCCAGAGTTCCCGCATCTCCTTAGAACAGATGACCGTTACCTTTTCAGATTTTCCAGTTCACAGTGTTGGTTAACCGTTGTGCCATCATCTATGAATTTTTACTGAACTATATCCGCTTGAAGAAAAAAAAAACGGCATGGTTTTGAACTGAGAACGAGACATGCATGTTTTCCTCGTCGAGTGAGAATTATTTGTTTTCATCAACTTGCCCTGACGTTTTGCTTCCGAAACGTATTGGCGAAAATAATGTTTCATAACCTTTAGTAACATTTCCAAGCGCCTTTCTCTCGAAATTCGATATAATTTGAAGACAGCTGTGTTCCTGTTCCTGTTCATTTCTTCTGCCTGTATTCGCACACTCAGTCATCGATCCGAACGAACTTCAGTTCGCGCTGAATTCCGCATTGGCGATTTTGGGGCCCACCTCCAACATACTTTCCCTTCTCAAAACCGCCTATACAATTCGCAATTCATAAACACTTGTTTTCTTCATGGCATGTTCACCACTGGGCTGTCGAAAGAGGAATGGAGTTTCGCGTGTACTTTTGCCAGTTTCCACGGGAAACGTTATGTCAATCCACTGCTACATGCTCCTGTCACTCGCGTTCCGCCAACACGCGTAGTCCACACGTGGCCTGACTAATTATATTTTTTGCGCGTTGCATTCCCCAAACGAACTTGCAACACGTAAGCATGATGAGGGTATTGTCACTAACGGTATACCCCCCTCACCAGCAGTTGTAATGCACAGCATTGGAAGGACCAGCGAATTTCTTAGTTTAAAAAAAACTGCTTTCTGAACTTTTCAAGCAGAGATACAGAAACCCTCGAAAGANAAACAAGGGGGGGGGGGGCTCCTCGTAAATATCATGAGAAACCATAAATAAGTAAAAGTAACGTAAATATTTTAATCATAATTTTTTAACGTAAAATTTCAAAATTTTATTATATTGTATTTTTAAGGAGGGGAGGGGGTACTAACAATATAAGATGGTATCTGCATTTTTTGTATATTTATCACATATATATTTACATACTTATATATATTATAAACACTGAAATAGCGGTATAATCTGTCACACACCGCGCCTTTGACTTCTTCTAGGTTGTTGCGTTCACTCCCTCCTGACAGTGGTAAGTGTTAAACTTTTCAGCTATATTTACAGTTACATTTTTGGAGTTTGCTAAACGTACGAGTCTGGAATTTGCAAGACGTATCTGCTGCATGTTTCGCATTGCAATCCGTTGCACCAGTAATAATATATTTTATAGCGACTACAAAAATAAAATGCTGTTTTCACCACAAAAACCTTCGGTAAGTTGAACGTCAGCAAAACATTTTGTGGGCGCCACAAATCATTTTTTCCGGCGTGTTTAAGGGGTGTGTCGGTCCACTGGAGGGAGGAAAGCCAATTCTGGCGTACACAGTATTTTGAGTTGGGTGCTGGAAAATGGGCGAAGGCATTAGTGGGAAAGCAGGAAAGTAGTATTGCAAGCTTGGCGACACTGCCTGGAGCATAATTTTTGCGAAAGGCGATTAGAGGCACCCGGTCAGTGAGTCGAAACGCCGCACACTCTCAGGCGGGGGCTTTG
>NQII01000528.1:193547-295896 GCA_002778355.1 Clitarchus hookeri | reverse complement strand
TTGAGTGCATAAATCTTTAAAAATAACAGAATTAATTTTGTTCATGTAACAAAATACATGTTTTAATAACCAAAACCTCTCTATCGAGTCAAAATAAATTTGACATAACAATAAAATGTTGTTAAATCAACGGTATATATTTGTTTGACCACTCGTTTGATGACCTTCTTTGGAGAATACAGTTCGATAGTTCGATTACATTTTTTTGTAACATTTAAGGTTATAACTGTTTTTAGTGCATTTTTATACTTAATAATGGTATAAGCGTCATAATAAAGGAATTACAACAGGAAACTAAAGAGTGAAGCTGTACAACTTGAAATAGTTATTTGCGTACGTCGTCCAGTAATTCAACTGTATGTATTTTAAAAACATTTCAGTTTCATGAGGGCTCATTTCAGCTTAGATTGCTAGGGCGGNTGTATTTTAAAAACATTTCAGTTTCATGAGGGCTCATTTCAGCTTAGATTGCTAGGGCGAAGCATATGATGTAGGTTCTAATCTCGGTCGACCTTACATTTTTTTTTATTTACATCAACCGAAACTGTTTAATGTACGTAGAGCCAAACAAATGTTTGGTTGCGCCAGCCAAATCTTTGTTTGGGGCAACCAAATAAGAACAACAAAGTAATCTGGTTACAAGAGGACATTTCATTACTCCTATACAAACAATTAGTTTTGTTGCCCCAAAAATTTTTATTTTAAATTCATCAAAAGCTTTTTCTCAATGTATTACGGGCATAAGTGCGCCATCGCTGCTAAGCTAAAGGCTCTGAACTGGCGTGCAGTGTTCTCGTCGCACTGCGCATGCGTATGGCACTTTCAGCTGCGACCCTGTCATTTCATTGATGAAAAGTCTGCAGGAATGTTCAATGCAGGGCCGTTGAGTCCTTTGGTAAGCATCTGACGTGTGCTTTCTGAGATACAGCGCTTTGAAAAAAAGCCGTTTTCAGGTTACGTCAGAGTACTCCTAAATGGCGTTTCTGCCGTGCGTGACGCCTTGGAAGCTTTCAAAAGGCCTCGTCTGAGGTATGTGTTATTTTCGTAGGTGTATGTGTTCATTTCGTACATCACACATCGGACGCAATTTTTAGTAGTTTCGCGGGGAAACGTTTATTTCACACGCTCTTTGCAGCGCGGTTGACGGAACAGGCAAGCGGGTCTGTCAACACTCGGGAATCTGCAGGTGTCGGCGAAGGTAATGGACTAGGGGTCGCCGTCTCCTGACGTCACGTGACTGCGGGGTGAAGGGGGTAGAACTGAGGTCAACAAAGCTTCTCAATGGCCGCGATCGCAGGGACAATACTTACTACGGTTCTACCCAGAATTATACTGGTTAACAGCGTAACACGTACCAATATATCATTGTAGCATCATTTCGCAATTTCTACAAGTAACCCGAGATTTTTACGCCGCAGAACAAGCATTTACCGGGACAATCGCGACACGCGACAGTCGCAGTTTGTCTTGCGCGCGGGCATGTTATTTTGTAGATCCACATGGGGCAGCGGTGGCGTAGTGACCAGGGTGCTCGCCTCCCACCACGGCGATCCGGGTTCGATCCCCGGCGGGCCCACTCCCGGATTCTGGCATATGGGAATCGTGCTGGACGATGCCGCTTGCCGGCGGGTTTTCTCGGGGTAATCCCTCTTCCCCCGCCCTTGCATTCCAGCGCCGCTCCATTCTAGGGTTTCATTTCTATCATGCTCGGGGATGACGGTCACCTACGGGTCCCAGCTGGAAAGACCGTCACTCGGAGGGTGTTGCCTTGCCCTGGGTGCACTCCCCACACGCCATTTTTTTTTTTTTTTGTAGATCCACGTTACAAATGTGTGTCAAGTGGCGTTGGACGTCGCTATAAATATGTAAGCAGTTAAATAAACGCCGTCTCTAAGGTTTCCGTATCGCCTTCTCGAATTAAAGTTAAACTTCTACGTGGCTGTGTGTATTTAACTGTCACGGAAAAAAATACCTAGACGTAATGAAGTGTACATGTTACATATCTCACTGATATTTACTTCAATGTACGTAGAAAAACAAAACATCCGTTTCCGGTTTCGCAGTTAATGTTTGAGCCACTGAAATCTATAATTTTTCAGACTGAGAAATAATTTCAAAAAATAAGTTATAAGCCCACACAGACACAACTCTGAAGTTAGCAAACAAAAAATTGTCGTCGGTTGCGCAAAAAATAACAAGTACTCGTCTGTTTCTGTTAAAGTATTATGAAGAAGTGACAATACTTTACCGTAGTGTGGTACAGGCATAGTGTTAGGAAGTACTACTTAACAAATAAGAGAATGTCTCCTCTGAACTTGCTAAGCTGTTGTTCGATAAACAAAATTTTATTTCAAAATTTACGTATTATGTAACTGACATGAACTACACTATAAACCGATATAGACACGTAAATTATAAAAAATCAAAAAGTATACCTATCTACCAATACTGTGGAACACAGCTATACGTAGCAGATCACACTTCCTCATAACAAAATTGCTGTTATTTTTAAGTGTTGTGAATATTGCACGAAACAAAAACATTATTTATGTAAAAAAATTATTTTCAGCCCTACTTTCTAAGGTGCTGCACTCTCGTAGAAAGTTGGAGCTGACGGTTTGAAACCACACTTCAGCATTACTGAAAATTTCCGCTCACCGAATCAGTATTATAATTGTAATGGTTCATAACTGTGTAACATAAAACTAAATACAGTACTGCAAAATAAATACAATTAATGTGCATTATGTTTACAATTGTGTACGCTGTGTCTAAATGGATTAAGTACTCTTTATCAGTGTTGGGCATTTCGGGGCCGGAAAGAAATTTATGTTTATAATAGTATTTGCAGTAAATCTCAAAACACCAAGACGATGGAAATTTACAAAGAGTAATCTTCACTTTTCAAATTTCTAAAATGCCCGCTTCAAACGGTGTAGTGGTTAGACTGCTCGCCTCCCACCTTGGCAAACCGGGTTCGATTCCCGGCGGGGCCGCTAACGGACTCTCGCATGTGGGAATCGTGCCGGACGATGCCGCTGGTAGGCGGGTTTTCTTGGGGATCTCCCGCTTTCCCCGCCCCCTTATTCCGGCGCTGCTCCATGCTCACCTCGTTTCACCGTCTCCTCGCTTCACCCTCGCTGGCTCCTAAGAGCCGCCCAAATCTCTTCTCACAAATTTCTTCACTTCGCTTCAAACAAGTTTCGGTCGTGCGAACTATCGGGTTAAATTGAATTATTTTGGACAGAATATATATCCACTACTTACTTACTATATTTAAATTGATTCTGATCACACTGTTTGTATAGGCACCCACACTCGCAAACATACATGCACTTGCATTTTACAGTGTTCTATTGCGGAACGTAAACTTCCATTGAAAATATGTTACAAATATTAATGGTTTAACCAATCCCAGTACTGTATAAATTAAAAATAAATCCCTGCACCAGCAGGATTTAAACTGTTACTCCTGTGTGGGTAATATACCCTCTACCCACTGAATCAGAATTGTCGGTGGAAATTATTAATTGTGTGGAATACATTAAACAAAGAAAATGTCATCGCTCTTTAATTTGGCTCATGTAAAATTGTTATGTTCTTTTTGTATTTTATATGAATTCGGAATTCTTTGTTTTCCATTAGTCCGTGAGTTTTTCTATGAAATGGAAACAATTCGTACGAATCATACGACGTTAGTTTCAAATGTAAATTTTATTGCGACGTTTTGACAACTCCGCCCTTTCGTCCGTCGTTTGGTTTTCATTTTACCGGAGTTAACCGAGTGACAAGTGAACGCACACTCCGTAGAGCGCTGATGTCATTGCTACACGCCCAGTGTCCGGGGATGGTCGGGCGTGGCATTGGTTTACATTAACAGTACTGAGACGACGACTACGTCCGTGTAATACGGGCCGCGTCTCCGCGCGACACGTAATAGTGTCTGCGTTGCAATTGGAGCTGGAGTGCCCGTTGTTCGGGGCTGTTCTCTACTCGTAGCGAACCCCTTCAGTCGCCCCGTGCCAGGGAAAACGGCCATAATGGCCGTAGGACGCTCGCGTGGAAACTTAGCATTTGCCAACTGGAGCGCATGCGAGATGTGTTCCAACAAAGACTGCACGTACTACAGAGACCGCCGGAACTACCTAAACTCGAGCCGCTGGACGTGGCAACATGAAATTTTAGGATTGGCGTCCCCTCGGGGTTCACTGAGAAAATGGATTGTTTCAGTTCACCGAACAGATTTGTTTTCGTGGCGTTTGTTTCAGCCAAAAGATATTTTGTTGGCACAACCAAGCCTCCGTCCCACCAAATTAATGAAATTTGTTCACAAAGTCAAATAATTCATTTTAATCAATTTTGGTTGTGCCAAACAAATACTTATTTTGGTACGCTAAACTAATATTCAGTATAATCAAACGTATCGTTACAATTTGTCGACATAATAGTAGTTACGTGCGATATATATTTTGAACCAGGAATTTGTTTCCAGCGACCAAAGATTTTGTTGCCAACAGTTATCAATGTAGTGTGTTTTCCGCTTCTTTTTGTTAGCCTCGCGTCCAAAGCAATCGTCCATTTTTGAGATAGAAGTCCTTGCACGAGGTTGTCTAGAAGTTCGTGATATAGACTCTCACCAAGATTGAATTTTTTTGAAACGCATCCTTTGAAAGGGTGAAAAAAAAAGTTAAAACGTGTTTTCATAAACTCATAAACACTCTTAAGCATCTGTTAAACCCGACGTGATATCGCGGTGCTTAAACTGCCACAATATTACAAACACATTTGTAATAAAGTTTAGGATATTTTTTTTCTTTCTAAATTCTACCATTTAGGGAGTTAAATGGGGGGAAACGCGTCTTTATTGATTCCTCTATATCTCTTAAACCCGATGAGAGACTGCGTTGCGCGTTGCTTCTAGAAACTCACTTCTAACTTTATTGTTTTGTATAAAAGGTCCTTATTAACTTTCCAGCTTTACGCTGGTAGCTTAATCGGTGCTTATCGTATACACTAAACTAACTCTAAACTTTTGCTGTAAATTCTCTCACAATCTTTGGCGTCACGTGGCATTGGAAACCAGGGTCCTTTGCACGTCAAAGCGGCGCCGTCCTGACAACTGGGTCAACCACTTGAAGTAGGCACGCAAAAGTGAGGCCATTCTGCATATTATTGAACTTGAAACGTACACACACTATCGTATACATCGTTAGTGTTCATTGTTTGTCGCGTGTGCCAGTGTTTTAAGCGGGGGATCTAAATAGAGTACTGTTGATCGACTTTATGTCACTCTTGCGTTATTGAAATATCGGCGTGGCCTCTTTGTTTTAGTCTCGTCTCAAATCAAGGATGTGAACTGGACTATAATTATAGTATTTGTACTATAATTTACGCTTTTGTACGATGTACTATAGCAAATTCACTATACAAGATGTTTCAAAATGATACATCCAATTTCGAAAACGTGTACGTGTATCTAAAAATCACCGACAAACTCCGGGAGGTAATTCCTTGTATAAAAATTAAGTATAAAATATATAGGACACTTTGTACCTTAATGCCATATTAATTAAGAATGAGCCCTTGAAGTTGAAATTTGAAAACTGTTATTTCCCGAATTATCGGAAACTAAATTACATTAAATGACAATTCTTCTAACACTGATTTCTGTTATCGGGATCGTCAACCTACAGCAAACGTATTTTATACAACTTTTGTACCTTCGGGATATTGGAACGATTGATGCTGTTCTATCGAGCAAGTATCACTTAAGTAACAAAAATGGTCCTCTTGTTGCAAGTGCGTAGGACCCACCCGCCGTTTTCTGTCAAAACACACCTGAAGCTTCAGTTCGGCCTTGCAGTCCCTAGCACGTAAGTCTCACTACCTACATCAGTCTATGGTTGGCTGCTGAGTTCACTGCACAAGCGATGTTGGAAGACATTTTAACACTTACTGTACACAATATGTGCCACACATTTATAAGCTTACAGTACGTAAGTAGTATGGTTCATTTAACAACAAAAGTTGATCTGTGTCAATATGCTGCACCCCCCGTGGTTCTCGAGAAACGGATGTTTAATGTTCGAAACAGAAAATGTGTTTCGCCTGCGATATAGGCACCACCGACGTGACGCGGTGTAGAGAGAGCACCGGAGGGACATTTGACAGGCGATACAGTCCTACTGAACATATATCATGCAGTCACCATACTTAAGGCAGTAACGTGTGCGCTTCGTATGTGTGCGTAAGTACGTTTCAAACATCTACACGTGTGGTCATGGAGCGGTGCACACGAACAGAATTAACGCACATGCTGTTAGCGCATGGGCGATGGGAAAGTGACGGACGAGCGGCCCAGCGTCTGAACGCGAAACGATATCCAGGCAGGCATGTACCACACCTCACTACATTCGAGTCAATTACGAGACGACTGCGGGTAAAGGGAACCTTGCAGGTAATGATAGGGTATTGCGTGTTGTAATGGATGTGTTGCAGGTTGTACGCATCCTTTACGGGTGCTGGACATAATGTAATTAGTAATACGTATTTTATTTGTACCATGCACTGCTCAACGTTTGCGCAGTAAACGAATTGTCATTTCCTGGAAAATGAGAGGAGAATATTTATATTCTGTGAGTAAATTATACGTTCTGTGTCTTTCTGTGGCGCCATTAATGTTTTTTCTTATTCATTTTTTGTCTTTGCTCTTATTCGGGTAAAGTTTGCTTTCTTTGGCAAAGTCTTGTTGTCCTTGATTTTCTGCTGTTAATTATCTGCCGGCAAACTATTTATTTCATGCTAAAACTTATACTTGAAATTTATATAAAATGAAGGTTAATAAATATTTATTTTGTCATAACTTGGATAAATTCTTAAAGAGTAATTTGTTTATGTGATTTACTATTTCATAAAAATTGTTCGGGTAGGTTTCCTTCTATGAAAATAACTATGTGTTGTCATTTTGTCAGTTATGTGTTGTCAGAATGTGTGTTGAGTTTCTCATGTTTTGAGTTTTGTTCAATCTGTTAAGATAGCAGCACTTGTGGTATAATACATTATTTTATCTCATTAACATAATTATTGTATTCTGTTAGGTCACCAAAACAAATTATGAACCAATAATTTGTAAAAAAAAAAAAAAAAAAAAACCCTTGGATAAAAGTAAAATATTACTGGTCAATGTACTTGTAACTGTGACCACGAGTATCGGTTCCTCTGTCGAACCACTACTCTGTGAATTTATCATTTTCAGTGCGTTGCTCTATGGTGGTGACGTGACCTTCTCTTCGCGAAATTATCGCCATATAGTTGACTTTGCTTTCCTTAAGCTCTGCTGATAATTTATTAATTATGTTGTGACAAAACATCTAGTACCGCCGTTGTGCGGTCCAACTCGTTGGCCAACTTTCCAGCCATGATGTGTTAGCTGCCTTCACGGGCAGACTCCGCGTGTTACAAAATGCCATGTAACTGTTCTTGCTCCAGTCTGATGGCAGTGCATCTGGGTCGCGGCAGCAGCTAGTTAAACAGGNCAAAATGCCATGTAACTGTTCTTGCTCCAGTCTGATGGCAGTGCATCTGGGTCGCGGCAGCAGCTAGTTAAACAGGAAAGCCTCCATGTTTCAAAATTTTGTTTTCTTATCTTGACTACAAAGAACTCCCAACAATATATTTGTCTTACAGTTATTATTAGAAGCTAGTAATTTATTTTCTTAATATTTGGGTATCATGAACCCAACAAACTCTTAATTTTGTAGTCGTTATAAAAAAATTATTTTTAATTTTGTGTGGATAACTCCACAGATATGTAAGCAAACAAACAAAAAACTATTTTATTGGTTATGTCATGTATTTTTGACAAATTACCATGAAGGTGCACCTCTTTAACGTAAACTTCTACCTTTGGATATCACATGTATTATCGTTAATATATATATATATATTTTTAAATCCTTATTACCAAAAATAAAGGAGACTGAAACAAAAATACTTAATCAACTGTAAACTCAGCAACAAGAAATATATAAAGAAAGAGTCAAGAAGTATTTGTTTACTTATTTAATTTGTTTATTAAGTTTTCATTCATTTGCTTTATAACCTTACTCTTGTACACATTGTTTCCGTTATTTTTTANTTAATTTGTTTATTAAGTTTTCATTCATTTGCTTTATAACCTTACTCTTGTACACATTGTTTCCGTTGATTTTTACGGTAGTTGGTGGTTAACAGTTTACTTTTTAAGGACGACTGTTGCGTAACATGCAACTGATATGATATTTCCATATATGACATGCATGAGAAGATAGCAATAATAGCGAAAGTAAACAAGATATAAGATAAGTGTTATTTCAAGGTCGTGGACTCAGAAAAATTTCACTCAGCTGTTATCTCCCAAGACTAAATCTTTGAATGCGCGAGCGCACAATAAAACTAGTGTGCTAATGCTGCTGTTGGTGTTGATGTTATTTTACAGCAAAATGAGAACCACTGGACCGATTTCGTTCCATCAAACTTTATTGCCATGTATGCATTATAGACAAGCTCTACATGACCAAGAACATGTAAATATCCAATTGTGCCAAATAACTTCCTACANCAAAATGCCATGTAACTGTTCTTGCTCCAGTCTGATGGCAGTGCATCTGGGTCGCGGCAGCAGCTAGTTAAACAGGGAAGCCTCCATGTTTCAAAATTTTATTTTCTTGTCTAGACTACAAAGAACTCCCAACAAAATGTTTGTCTTACAGTTATTATTAGAAGCGTGTAATTTACTATCTCAATATTTGGATATCATGAACCCAACAAACTCATAATTTTTTGGTCGTTATAAAAAAACTATTTTTACGTTTTGTGTGGATAACTCCACAGAGATGTAAGCAAACAAACAAAAAACTATTTTATTGGTTATGTCATGTATTTTTGACAAATTACCATGAAGGTGCACCTCTTTAATGTAAAACTTCTACCTTTGGATATCACATGTATTATCGTTAATATATATATATATTTTTTAAAATCCTTATTACCAAAAATAAAGGAGACTGAAACAAAAATACTTAATCAACTGTAAACTCAGCAACAAGAAATATATAAAGAAAGAGTCAAGAAGTATTTGTTTACTTATTTAATTTGTTTATTAAGTTTTCATTCATTTGCTTTATAACCTTACTCTTGTACACATTGTTTCCGTTATTTTTTACGGTAGTTGGTGGTTAACAGTTTACTTTTTAAGGACGACTGTTGCGTAACATGCAACTGATATGATATTTCCATAGATGACATGCATGAGAAGATAGCAATAATAGCGAAAGTAAACAAGATATAAGATAAGTGTTATTTCAAGGTCGTGGACTCAGAAAAATTTCACTCAGCTGTTATCTCCCAAGACTAAATCTTTGAATGCGCGAGCGCACAATAAAACTAGTGTGCTAATGATACAGTTGGTGTTGAGGTTATGTTACAGCAAAATGAGAACCACTGGACCGATTTCGTTCCATCAAACTTTATTGTCATGTATGCATTATAGACAAGCTCTACATGACCAAGAACATGTAAATATCCAATTGTGCCAAATAACTTCCTACAAATCCTTATTTCATCTCCAAGCTCTAACTTAATCTTCTTACAGGAAAACAGAACAGGCCATGAATAAATACTAATTACAGCAGTCTGATTAACAACACTTTCAAGTACTGGCACTGTCTTCCAACAGTCTTCCAACAGTCTTCCAACTGTGTTAACAGTATTTTGACGCTTAACTACAGAAGCCCACTTCCTGCTTTAGCTGTTAAACCTTGCAGACCGAATCTGTACATATTAGTCAAAAGAATATAACTCTCTCCCACACTGACGACCTTGTGACACAATGTATCATCATACTTCTCAACATCATAGTTCAAACTTGAAATTGTCATTATAATTTGAACGAAATCGGTTCAGTGGTTCTCATTTTGCTGTAACATAACCTCAACACCAACTGTATCATTAGCACACTAGTTCTACTGTGCGCTGCAGCATTCAAAGATTTAGCCTTGGGAGATAACAGCTGCGTGAAATTTTTATAGTCCATGACCTTGAGATAGCACTTATCTTATTTCGTGTTTACTTCCTGCTACGATTGGTGTCTTCTCGTGCATGTTATCTATGGAATTCTCTTATCAGTTTCATTCATGTGGTGTAACTTTCATTCAATTTTTAACTTACGCTCACAACATTGGTAAGTATACAGACATCTTATGCGCCTTGCACCAAACCTTACAGTTCCAACGATGAACACATGCGCGGCATGTTTATGCGTGCCGTTTGCTCGCTGCTCGAAATAGGCACTCCATTAGAATTTTATAACGTTTTCAAATTCTTCCTCGCCCCCCCCCACCCCCTCCTTTTAGCATTCGCCAGGATGTCCTACATCGCGGAATACTGAGCAGACTTCTCCCGTCTCGTTTTTACGGACGCAGTTTTACTGCTCTGCGTGGAGTCGTGCTTGCCTGGACCCAGGCTGCCACTTTTTTAACTCTCACCTGCGATATTCATCACGGGTTCGCACTCGCGATAAGACTTGCGTCCTTACAGCCTTACAACCACCCGTATCCGTGGCGTATCACTATTACGTATCCCAGGCGGTATTACTCCGCCATCCCCCCCTTTTTTTTTTTTTTCCTCTCGGGGAAATTCCGTGCCGGACACATCTGCCCGGATGTCGCAAACATAAATGTAGCCATAAAATATATGTTTTTTTAATTACGCATGTGTAGCGTTGCGCGAATGCTTATTTTAAATAAATAACAGAAATATATTTTTATACCGAGGGCACTTTTTTGCGAAAAATTAATTATTTTATATTTGTAGGAAATACTGCTCAACTTGCAGACATTACTTGTAAGCACTGTCCCTTAAAATAAAAAATGTAGACCGCGTATTTTTTTTGCAGAATGTTATGCCAAAATCACAATTTTAGTGTTTTTTTGGGACGTACGAATAATAAAAACTAACTCGCATAGCGAAATGAGATGGTTAACGTTGAAACGTGATAGCATGAGTTACTTCAATAAATATGTAAAATCATGCTATGAAATGTTTTCGTTATTTCTAAAAATTGCTCAAAATTAGGAAATATTTGTATGTTTTTTATTTGTAGCAGTCTATAAGTTTTTGTTCCAACAGATTTTGATAAGCATACCTTCAAATGGATTAAGATATGATCATTCAGTCACCCTTATAACATTTTTTGTTAATGTTTTCGTTTATTGTGTTTGTACGTTCGAAACTACTGAAATTGTGATTTTTACTTGCCATTATGCCAAGAATATAGGGTCAAATTTTTTTTATTCGAGGAAATAGTAATGCTTACAAGTTGAGCAGTATTCCGTAAAAAAAAAAAAGTTATGATTTTTTTTGTGTATAGCGCCCTTAATATCCCAAACATTTTATTGTTATAGCTGTCGGGCTGTAGAACTTCAATGGACAAGTACGTTGGTATGTTGTACAGATACGTGCGTGGTTAGCACAAGTGCGATGTTTTCTTGCCTTCTTTATGTTTGTTGTGTACTTCGTTGAGTCTTTCAGTCAAGAATTACTTCTTCGTTTTAGGTGTTACATGTCGAGAGCAATAAAAATATGTTCGCACGTCTGTCACTGGCAGAAGTTGTTTATTAGACTACAGAATATTGTCTCAACGGCGACTGATGCCGCCCGTAGAGTTAATATGGCTGCGCGAAACGAAACTCCGTGTCCCAACGTTGAACTGCTTTGTTGTCAACACTGTTATAAACAACGTGAGTAGGTTTTGAGGTTATAACACTGTTTGTGTAAACAAGTGCTTGGATATATGTGCATACTTTCTCTGACCAATTTTGNATATATGTGCATACTTTCTCTGACCAATTTTGAATGCAATTAGATAAAGTCAATTCGGAAAAAAGTATTTTATTCATATAAAANACTCGCGATAAGACTTGCGTCCTTACAGCCTTACAACCACCCGTATCCGTGGCGTATCACTATTACGTATCCCAGGTGGTATTACTCCGCCATCCCCCCTTTTTTTTTTATTTTCCTCTCGGGGAAATTCCGTGCCGGACACATCTGCCCGGATGTCGCAAACATAAATGTAGCCATATAATATATGTTTTTTTATTACGCATATGTAGCGGTGCGCGAATGCTTATTTTAAATAAATAACAGAAATATTTTTTTATACCGAGGGCACTTTTTTGCGAAAAATTAATTGTTTTATATTTGTAGGAAATACTGCTCAACTTGCAGATATTACTTGTAAGTACTGTCCCTTCACATAAAAAATGTAGACCGCGTATTTTTTTGCAGAATGATATGCCAAAATCACAATTTTAGTGTTTTTTCGCACGTACGAATAATAAAAACTAACTCGCGTGAAGAAATCAGATAATTAACGTTGAAACGTGATAGCATAAGTTACTTCAATAAATATATAAAATCATGCTATGAAATGTTTTCGTGATTTCTAAAAATTGCTCAAAATTAGGAAATCTTTGGAGGTTTTTATTTGTAGCAGTCTATGAGTTTTTGTTCCAACAGATTTTGATAAGCATACCTTCAAATGGATTAAGATATGATCATTCAGTTACCCTTATAAAATTTTTTGTTAATGTTTTCGTTTATTGTGTTTGTACGTTCGAAACTACTGAAATTGTGATTTTTACTGGCCATTATGCCAAAAATATGGGGTCAATTTTTTTTTATTCGAGGAAATAGTAATGCTTACAAGTTGAGCAGTATTCCGTAAAAAAAAAAAGTTATGATTTTTTTTTGTGTATAGCCCCCTTAATATCCCAAACATTGTATTGTTATAGCTGTCGGGCTGTAGAACTTCAATGGACAAGTACGTTGGTATGTTGTACAGATACGTGCGTGGTTAGCACAAGTGCGATGTTTTCTTGCCTTCTTTCTGTTTGTTGAGTACTTCGTTCAGTCTTTCAGTCAAGAATTATTTCTTCGTTTTAGGTGTTACATGTCGAGAGCAATAAAAATATGTTCGCACGTCTGTCACTGGCAGAAGTTGCNAAATATGTTCGCACGTCTGTCACTGGCAGAAGTTGCTTATTAGACTACAGAATATTGTCTCAACGGCGACTGATGCCGCCCGTAGAGTTAATATGGCTGCGCGAAACGAAACTCCGTGTCCCAACGTTGAACTGCTTAGTTGTCAACACTGTTATAAACAACGTGAGTAGGTTTTGAGGTTATAACACTGTTTGTGTAAACAAGTGCTTGGAGATATGTGTATACTTTCTCTGACCAATTTTGAATGCAATTAGATAAAGTCAATTCGGAAAAAAGTATTTTATTCATATAAAAGTGCTTGTCGTTTGAAAATTAAGACGTAAACAAACATGTTCATCACTATTGAACATGTGACTTTGACAGTTGTGTTGGTAGATATAGACAAACATGTTCATCACTATTGACCATGTGACTTTGACAGTTGTGTTGGTTTGGGGTAGGTTAATGTTGGGTTCTTGCACAGAAGACGAAGAATCAGTATACCTCATCTTCAGGCCGGGATTACGATGGCTTCACGTGTCACGTAACACGTAACGAGCAACACGTTCGCGTAAGCCGGCTACACCTTGTGTGTTCCAAGAAGACCTATTACGATAATTTCACGTAACGTTCACGTGATGGAAAAGCTTACCAGTGTCTAGCTTTTGCGTGTTACGTGATGATACGTTACTCTGCGCCACGTGATCTCACTGTCCAATCACAATAGGGAAGTTGTGTAATCTTTTCTTTTCATGAGTTTGTTTTTATTTTCGCGATGTCGTCTGCGGTCGTCCTTCATTCATGTACCACATATATAATTTTCTCCCGGGTACAAGAACGAAAGTGTAAGAGGAGTTAGACTAAAATGATTTAATTTTTAATCAGCAAAAATTTAGGGATCTTTATATTGCCGCAATTTATTAATTATGTTTCTCAGAGGTATGCGTGAAATACACAGTGTTTGCCGTTCGGTTTGAAATATATAGTAGGCTGATTTCATTAAACACAATTCTTATTTTCCCTGCAGATGAAAGTTGATTATATAAGATTTATTCTATATACACACGAAAACCTGTCTGCCTCTCCCAGACACAATTCGTCCTTGAGGATGACGATGTCCTAGTTTCTTTCAAAGTTTGGACAATAAATCACGAACGTCATACGTTCGCAACCTGTTCTNTGAGGATGACGATGTCCTAGTTTCTTTCAAAGTTTGGACAATAAATCACGAACGTCATACGTTCGCAACCTGTTCTTGTCACATTAATATTAAAATACAAATATGCTTGTATAACATGAATGTTGAGAGTTTTCAATCAGAAAAGCAACAAACATATCCCCGACATTTTCGTTCATTGCACAATGGTTAGGTGCAGACGTGAAGCATTATAAACTGCTTGAGTAAAATACAGAATGTTTACCGTTAGGATTGAAATTTATGGAAGGCTCATTTCAATAAACGGAATTTTAATTTTCCCTGCATTTCAAGTTTATTACAGACAATTTATTCCATGTACACTAAAAACGTTGCTACATCTCCCACAGATATTTCGTTCTCGAGCTTATGGCGATCTCCTAATATTTGTAAGTTTGTATAAATTACGAACGTCATACTTTCGCAACCTGGTTATGCCTCATCAATATTAAAATACAAAATACAAGCCAATATATCAAGAATTTTGAGAGTTTTCACTCTGAAAAGCAACAAAACGTATCCCCTAGATTTTTATTCACTGCACGAAGGTTACGTGATAACGCGAAGCATCACAATATACTACCCGAAAAGACCACGTTTTACGTACACGTGAACGTGTTGCTCGTTACGTGTTACGTGAAACGTAAAGACAGCGTAATCCCTAGTCTATGATACCTCCTACACATGACGATCTTCATTCATGTTCTTTGCAGATAAAATATCCTTTTTAGCCTACTTTCCGAATGAAAGAAACCCTTTTGAGATCACTTTTCTGTCTGGGTGTATATATGTATGTTTGTATGTATGTGTGTTTGTACTGTGCGTGTGTGTGTGTGNGAATTTCACCAAAATCAGTACACATACATTACCACGTAAGTATACCTAACTTTTATAGACCTCAACCACGCCAGTCACTTACTTTCAAAATAGCGGCAATTTTAAGATTTAGGGTGATGTCATATCTTGAAAACCGTTCAACCGATATAAAACAAATTTTGTACGCTGACAGTGCAAGGTGTAAGCATTGAATTAAGAAGTGAATTTGTTGTTGGTCGGCCATTTTGGAATATAGCACCACATGAAAATAAAGCTTTTACGTTATAACTCGAAAACTACGCAACCAATTTTCGCCTAATTTGGCACGTGGGTATCACTANAAAAATAAAGCTTTTACGTTATAACTCGAAAACTACGCAACCAATTTTCGCCTAATTTGGCACGTGGGTATCACTATGATAGGCCAGGTAAATATAATAAATTAATCCTTATTAGGCACTTATTTTAAAAATGGTGGTCATACAAATATTTTAGGTTTATTTGATATAACTACCATACTGTTTGACCAATTTCAACCAAATTTTGTACACTAGCAGTATCTATGCCAATCATCATATAAGTTAAAGACTACCACTTTTGTCCGCAATTTTGTAAGATAGCGGTACATGAATTAATAAAGTTTTTGCATAATATCTCGGGAAACAATTGACAGATTCCTACCAAATTTGGCAAACAAGTAGTACTGTGGTAGTTGATATGTACAAATATGTTCGAAGTATTTCAGACACATATTTTAAAAATGGCGACCATCTAGGTATTTTAGCATAGTATGCTATATCTTTGAAACCATTTGAACAATTCCAACTTAATTTTGTATGCTTGGAGTATATAACAAACATCAAATGTGTCATACATAACCTCTTTTGTCTTCCATTTTGTAAGATAGTGTCACACGAATAAATATTTTTTTTTGTACCTCGGGAAACAGTTGTTCGATTCCTACCAAATATGGCAAACAAGTAGCACTGCAGCAGGTAATGTTAACTAACATGTTTTAGGTATGTTACACTTATTTTCAGAATGGTTGTCATATAGCTATTTTAGTTCTATATTTTACATCGTCGAAATTATGTACTTGATTTCAATGAAACTTTCTATTCTGGTTGTATATATTACAACCATCATGCAGTACTGCCACATATATTGTTGCAGTTATGATTGTTGCGTGCAGTACTACCATAAATACTATTGCTGTTATGATTGTTGCGTGCAGTACTACCATATATATTGTTGCAGCTATGATCTACGAGGGATTGAGCTGTAGCTCGTGCGTGACGAAACTCTTACTGTCTTTGGTTGTTCCAAAACAATTTGAGCAAATGAATAACCCGCTCTTGGCAGTTTCGCAAAACTGCCGTATAATTAATCTGAGCACCTCGCCAGAGGTAAACTTTTACACGCACTATTTCAGCGAGTAACGGACGGTAAACTGAAAATGGCGAGAAGTTTTTTTTAGAACTAAACAAACTAAAAGGAAATGTGGGCATTCTGGTTACAGACACACACGCACGGGAAAATTACAAACTACGAGTAAAAAAAATTTCATATTTTTACTTAAAATATAACTTGTATAAATGTTGCATTTTTATGCGTAACGTTTGTGATTAACTTGGGGTAAGTAAAGATTTTTATGTATATGGCTAATTTTTTGCAAAAAAAAAAATAATTTGGGGAAAATTTTAAAATACGTTTTGGAATTTACGTTGGCTTCTTTCGGTACATATTTGTAAACACGGCATGCTGTTGACAGCATGCTCGTTCCAAAATCCACCTCTACTCTTGCTTCCCTCATCTGTGACTCTCTGTTACTTTACTCCTGGAGTGACGTTTTGGGACGCCGCCCTGGAACTTTGAGGCAGAGAAGAGCGGGAGTGTTAAGGGCTACACTGTCGCCCGCATCAAGTGCGTCATCGCCTCTAAGCGCAAGGCTCCGGCCGGCGTGCCGTGCTCCCGTCGAGCTGCGTGTGCTTAGGGGGGCTTTCGCCACTGACCTCAGCATTCGATTGACGGAAGTACTGCAGTAAGGTCTAGTGCACGACCCTCGAGTATTTTTCGCACGACTCTCACCCATGTATTTTGAGAGCCGGTGTGTTTTGAAGAAGCCGTTTTTTTAGCTGCGTATGTCGCAGTGCTCTGTAATGGCGTTCCTGATGTGCACGACGTCTTGGGAGAGCTCAGAAGGACTCGTCTGAAGCGTGATTTATTTTCGTAGATCAGAACATAGGACGGGCGTTCAAGAGTCTCACATTCTGAAGAGCAGTTCATGTGGCAAGAAAAACAGGAGGAGTGATGCAGAAGAACCCAGTCGAACACCGTATTAAGGAAATCAAGTGTAAACATAGGTTATTCACGGTTAGTTGAGCACTGCTAAGAATATAATTTTAGTATCATTCGTATCCATCCGCCACGTGTAAAGTTACGTTGCCGTCGACCGTGTCACTTTATTCATGCGCCAATGACGTTGAATAAGTGGAATTCTTTAGCAAAGAATGTGTGTTGATAATNTGACCGTGTCACTTTATTCATGCGCCAATGACGTTGAATAAGTGGAATTCTTTAGCAAAGAATGTGTGTTGATAATATACAAATTCGCGCCCTTATGGACTGAAGCAAGAAACTGTGCCGTCAATAGCCGTTCATGGTAAAGTGAGCACTTTTGAGGTCCTAGTTACTTTATCGTTTCAGCCATTTTTTATCCTTTAACCAGCTTTTTAAAAAAATCTTGCCATGTAAGTAGCAAACACATTGTGTATATTCCACCGCACTCGGAAGTCAACGTCTAAGGCTAAAATAAAATATATTTATCGACAATTATTCCATTTGAGAAGGCTTTCAAAAGTGCTTACTTTACCGTGAATAGCCTATACAAATGCAACGTCAATATTACAACTATTTTTTATTATTTCGCTGTCAAGGTGACTCGGGGATCGCATTCAAATTGTGTACTCTGGCGTACGTATAGTTAGGGCCTTGATTTTTTTCGAATGTTAATTTAAGAAGTTCTCACTTTATCGTGGACGGCCTATAGTTACGTTAAGGTTACTTCTACTCAGGTTGGGAAGAACGATGCTAAAAATTTGCCAAACCAAAAAATGTCGACGCTAGGTAAGCGCTAGTGTCGCATGTGTACCACATTTGATCTATTTTATACGTTAAAAAACATAAATCAAATATGAAATAACGTAGTAACTATGTAAAATCTGTCTCTTTTATTATTCACGTCGCTTAAAATTGTTTTATTAAAAGTTACCTTTTGGAACACTGCGCACGTAGCGGCAGAAATTTTCCCTATGCCAGACCCTGCCATAAGANTTTATTAAAAGTTACCTTTTGGAACACTGCGCACGTAGCGGCAGAAATTTTCCCTATGCCAGACCCTGCCATAAGAGATCTCGTTTTGTTTTAAACCTGAGATGGATAAACCTTAGTTACGTTTGCGACGAAGAGATCTTTTTTTAAAACGTAGGTGACTAACAGATGAACTGCGACTGTAATGTTTTTCTTGGTTATTCTCCCTCCACTCTGCCGAGAAGGACTTCACCTAACGGCCAACAATACTGCCGTAATGGAACGCGCACGGCCTTCGAAGCCGTTCTGTTCGGAACGACTGCAGCGCGCGAGCGGTGTTAACAGTTATTGAAGCGGGAACTGAAGGCCAGCGCCGGCAAGCAGGATGTATTGGGATTGTTTCCGGTCTCGCGAAAGGCCTTCGCCTAAGACGCGGACCATTGTGAACTGCTTTCGAGTGATTGGGTGCGCAGACTGCTAACGTTCTGATTTCACGCTCCTGAGGATATAAAAAGTAGTAAAAGGCTCTGTAAAATCCTGTATCGGATTTTCGAGCTATTCAGAGCGGGGGTTAAAACCAATAAACGAAATATGTGGTGTGTTTTTGAGAGGAAGCCCATGAAAACAATTACCAGTCGTGTAAATAGGTAAATTTGCCTGTATCGGTTAGTTCCCCTTTGTGTTTGGCATACGTCTCAAAACGCGTATTATTATTATTATTATTATTTTAATGTTCATTACATATGCACACTGTCGCTAATTTTTTTTTTTATGTACGGTAAATTTTTTGTGTTGAGTAGTGTATAGCGTACAGAAAGTAATTAATAATATCAATATTTTGTTTTACAGTCGTTGGTAGCTGTACTTATGCACGAGGCGTTCGTGGAAGACAATTGAGGATAACCCAGGTGGAGGAAAACTTGACTCTGCCTTTTCTGAAACTGCCTGGGTTATCGTCTACCTTCTTCCGAAAGTGTGCTCGAGTTAACAAGATGTTTACTCGAACAACCTGGAGCTAACCCGGCCCCACCCACCCCTGGGCGCGTTGAGCAAGCCAAGCGATGGTTGCAATACACGATATACAACATTCTGAAGTTAATGTAGCATGTTAACAACTTCTACTACCACATTATAACGTTTCTATGGTGTCTGGCGGGAGTAACACTTGTCACCTCGCATTTATATTTACCTGTTGCGATAATAGTTTCTGCCAATATTTATATTTTGCGTAAACAAATATAGATTAATTGTAAACATAAAAATTAAATAAACTATTCTAATTTTTAAATGCGTGGATTTAGCACACATGTTATTTGATTATACGAAAAAGAACGACACTTTAAATACTTTATGCTGCCGTGACCTTGTTACAAACAGATTGCGAACAGCAAATGTCGTCGTGAGAAATATACTACATTTACATCCGGCAAAACTCTTCTTGGCGGCTCAGTGCCAGCCTATCAGCGAGTAGTAACGAGCCCAGTTGCCACATCTATCAAGCGTCCTTCCCGTCATACTGTAGTCGTATCAATTACAGTTCTTTACATAAAGAGGAACATTTGAATATAGTAGAAACAGAAATATATAAAACACATGAGATTTATATTTATATTTGGCAGTTTATATATATTAGGAAACTGCCAGGGAAGACGAACTGCTGAATTTTACGTTTGTAGTAAAAACATTCTGATACTTAAATTTACTTTACAGCATCCTTTCGTTTGTAGTAAATCTACTTAAATATTAACATATTTTATTTACCACGGTTTGAAATTTTTTTAACTCATGCTCTGTAAGTTTGTTTTATGGAGTGAGTGAGTGAGTGAAGAGATTTGGGCGGCTCTTAACACTGAGATCTTGAGAGCCGATGAGAGTGAAATGAGGTGAGAATGGAGAGCGGGTGAAACAGGAGATCCCCGAGAAAACCTGCCGACCAGTGGCATGTCCGGCACGATTTCTACTTGCGAAAATCCGGCAGTGACCCGGCCGGGGATTGAACCCAGTTCGCTTTGGTGGGAGGCGAGCAGGCTAGCCACTCAACCACCGCGGCCCCAAAACCAACATGTGGGTTTTGTTAATAGACTGTATAGTACGATACTTTCCAAAGTGAGGGTCCTGAAATTATTGGGAAATTTAAAATTACACGAATTATGATGAATGTAACGTTTTATGTTAACAGTAGTACACAGTGCAGGGGAATTTGTTTAGCCAGATCGTTCGGAAATAAAAGCTCATGAATTATCTCTTATGTGTGTGTGTGCGTGCGTGTCCCCCCCTGCTTAATCGACTCGAATTCACTGAAGTAATTTCAGTAAAATGAAATATTTAACAATTAAATACAAATTAGGTTAGATGTTTTGATTCTTGGTCAGAATTGGTTAACAAACATTAACATTTCTGCTGGTCACAAATGATTTTATTAATGATAACATGGATTAAATACATCGTAATATATTTACACTACAAATATATTTCGTTGTTTTGTTACTGCGTTGGCAAGATTTTGATAATTAGTTTTGTACGGAGTTTCATNAAGATTTTGATAATTAGTTTTGTACGGAGTTTCATAAGCTATTGAAATTGTTTCTTTGAAGAAAGCAACTATAATTCATGAGCTATCGTTAATGTTAAATAAAATTACTACAGTGCATCTCATTCTTAGATTGCAGTGGGTAGCTAATAAGGCGTAAACGAACGTAATGGGTAACGTTAAATCGTTAAATGAAATGTAACGCCAGTCAATGTAACGTAACGTGTAAAACGTAATGAAACGTAACGACGAGACCACTTCCTCGTACACACACAGAATACAACAATGGGGCACAATAAATGTAATGCAAAATCATGATAAACTGTGGGAGAAAAGGGGTTCTGTACACCCCTGTGTATATGAAGATGACGTTGCGACAGCTGCGGTACGTGTAACGAATGGTTTTTCTAGGTAGAGTGCAAACCCTAGCTGCGCAGTCACGATCGTCCAAATTGAGTACTAGATTGGTGTGCTTACTGAAAATCAGAATTATCGCCTCTTTTACCCTCGATAACACAAAACAGTGTGAGAACTGGGAATTATATTCACCGTAGTGACGCTTGAAGGCAGTCAGAAGAGTTACTTTAGCCCGGCCCCGTCCAGACTGTAAGTAGGAATACACACACACTTGGTCTCACCAATCTGAAGTAACGTGTACCATTTGTACACTCAGAAACACGACATTCTGGTACCAAAAATACTTGGGGACAGAATAAACACATGCACAAACAGGAACACCAGGAGAAAACTTGCCACTACTACGAGACGACAACAATGGGCGGCTGTGTTTGAAAAATATCTAGAAGTTTAATTGAGCTCCGAATAACGTGATTTTTTTTTCAGAAAAACAAAATAATTCATCCCTATGGCAATACAAAGTAGCATTATTATCTGTGGCTCCGAAAATATCAACAATATGAACGAAATATTTATGCTTTGGGTAGTTGCCTTAGAAACACTTGAAAAATACTTGAAAATGTTCAGAAATCACGCCAATGTTCTTAAATATTCCTAAAAAAAAATAATTACTTAGGTTAAAACGTTTCCAATTAGCTAGCGGCAGAGCAAGGATTCAGTTCAGGTTTGCTGTAAGTAAATGTCGGGGAAAGTCGTGTGCGTATGAAAAACAACATGGTGGCGTGTAAATGTTCTAGGAGGTTGAATTAACGGTGTTAAGTGAACAACTTTATTTGTAATTTCTTATCTGGAATTAGTTTTAAAACGTAGAATTTCGATTATCATGTAGTTCCCGATGATCAGGTACGCTGACGGGGAATCTCTCCGGATGCGCAGCAGCCCTTAGTGACGTCTTCCCTATATGAAAGCCNTCCGGATGCGCAGCAGCCCTGGGTGACGTCTTCCCTATATGTAAGCCCACGGCTTATGATGCTAGCATGCAGTTCAATGGCACCTTAACTGACGTCTCACGAGTTCTAGCTAACCTCTCTGAAAGCCACGCGAGGGGGATAATACAGGCCTATGTACACTGAAGAGCCAAAAAAACTGGTATAGGCGTGCGTATGCAAATAACAGAGGTATGGAACCAATCAGAGGAACGCGATGCGGTCGGCAGCTAGATCGGTTACTGCTGCTACAATGACAGGTTATCAAGATTTAAATGAGTTTGAACGTGGGGTTGTAGTCGGCGCACGAGAGATGGGACATAGCATCTCCGAGGTAGCGATAACATTTGGATGTTTGCGTACGACCATTTTACGAGTGTACCGTGAATGTCGGGAATCCGGTAACACATCACATTTTTGACATCGCTGCAGCCGGAAAAAGATTGTGAAAGAACGGGACAAACGACGACCGTCGAGAATCATTAAATGTGACAGACGTGCAATTCTTTCTCAAATTGGCGCAGATTTCAATGCCTCCTGCATACCTTCAGACATTAGTCGAGTCCATGCCACGTCGTCTTGCGGCACTTCTGCGTGCTCGCGGGGGCCCTACACGATATTAGGCAGGTGTATCAGTATTTTTGGCTCTTCGGTGTATTACTCTAAACACCTCGCGTCTTTGTCTTCAGTAGAAGGCCTAATTCCAGGCTTGCGAGCTCGGACTTTCCTAATAAAAATCTAGATTTAACAGCTCGTGCACAGCCCACCCGGGCTGGCTGCCTGAAGTCGCGTAACAAGATGTCTGCCTGCCTCGTTTAAAACTTAAGAACGTTCTTTAAAAACTGACCAATTACGAGGGTTACGATTTAAATTCATATGCACTGCCACTTATAATAGACACAACGTTCAAAAAAGCAGAGAGTCATATGGCCTTGTAAGTACACGCACACAACGTAAAAACAGAGACACAAATAAAAATGCGGCCAAATAAAAATACCGTTGCAAAACAAANTAGAAATTTCTGTAGTTTTAACAGAAACTGTTACGGAGATGTAGAGTTAATTTAAGGGAAGTCACTCCGTGATGACGAATAACGGAAATGAGCTCCGTAAATATAAGATACCGAAGCTCTTGGCATTCTTATGGCTTCGACTTTGAGACACGAACAATGCCGATGATACCTGAAGCGTATAAAATCCCATCTTCACAATACTACTTCGTGTAAAATAGCAGTAGGTTGAGTGGCGAACCAGTCAAGGCCATCTGTATACACAGTAAAATACGCACATAACGAATATACATTGCTCTAAAACGACTTGAACCTATTACAGGCGCATTCGTCACTACCATGTGAAATCCATATTTACGAAATACTCCCTGTAAAGGTGTGTTGGGTGAGTGGTTCGCTTTACTGAGTGTTAGTTTACGATTCGTGTTAAAATCTCACTTCCGGACAAATATTTTTAATTTCCCTGTCATACACAGTGTAATAATACATTTATAAAATAAAACTCTTTTTCTTACCACTGTTTGTAAACCTAAAATTTAAAAAAATCGTGCGCGCGTGCGTACACACACACACACACACACACACATACGCGACTAAAATCCAAGAGGTATATGCATCATTACACATAACTTTCTTATTTACAACACCACTTGTTGTAAAAGCTTGGTAGGTGAGTGGATAAGATTTGGAATGTCACAATTTTTTTCAAAGTTTAAATCCCTCTACCGGACAATATTTTTATATTTTTATAGTCATTTTTGTACACTGTGAATCACCCACAAAATGAAAGTAAAACTTTTTTTTGTTACCCCTTTTTATAAAGAGCAGATTACAAAAAATTAACTTGCAAGTTTGTGGACACGTTCCGTGAATTCGTGGATATTTATGTAAAAATTACGGAGAGAACGTTATTGATAAAAAACGAAGAGACCGTAATTTAACGATGGTGTCTGGATAATTTGTAACCGGTTATTTCCGTAATTTTAGGGGGATGTTTTTTAACAGTGTACACAATGTAAAAATAGAAAGACATAAATATGCGGTCAAAATAAAAACACTGTTAAATATGATAAATATCATAGACTCTGTTTTAAAACAAATAAATAAATATTGCCACACAATAAAATAAATGATGTGGAAAATAACATTGAGCTTGTTAAACATAAAAATTACGTGTTAATTACTTTTCATTATATAGCTCAGAAAAGCGTGTGTTACACTAATCAAACAATTTTATATTTATACACTACTATACCATATGGCCATTGTGTTGATAATCGGTCGCCATCTTGCAACAGAGCACGCTATGTACTCTTTACTGCAAACTTAGAGTTGGACGCCGCACTGTTAGAATTCGCGAGTTGGGGACAGTAGGCTAAATTGTTATCAGAACAACTTCTTGTTAGACGTAAATTAAGTTTAGTTTAGCGGCTTTGTTTGTTCTCCTCCTCCCGATTATGATGTTGGATTTATGCCGGGCGTTAATAGTTAAAACGACTACCAAATGTTAATAATAATGATCATGGGATTAACAGAATGTTTAATAGATACACTTCCAGATATATTTCCGGCCATGTCAACTATACTGCCATGCCAATAATCGCCACAGTCCCATGTTTATTGGCTTTAGCAATCTTCTTTTCCACGGAGACAGTAATTTTGATGCATTTGCGCTCATTAGTTCTGTTGATTATCGATGGCATTAAAATGATTTTGAATAATCAATGGAACAGCTTTATTTTTCACGTAATGAAATAATTAAAAATATATATATATATATTGACAGTTTCTGGATGTAGCATAAGTAGAACAAATTGGAGTGATATAAGTGTTCATTTTTATTTCTTATTCAGGTTTCCTGAAGGTTTCCGCGAGTTTTAACCGGACCTTCGCAAGAGTTCGGAATTTAACTGAATACGTTTAATTAAGAGTTACTAAAATTATCTACCTGTAATCTAAAAACTGCCACGTTACAATACAAACCTAAAAATAAGTATTTTTTTTTTTTTTTTTCTAATTTAAAGCTGGTATTGTGAATATAATCAGTATAATCAAAGTGAAAACGGCTTTGAAAGTAGCAGTGGGGCAGTTTTTTTTTTGTTAGGAAGGAAAACGTGGATGGAACTAATCCTGTTCGTGGCTTTGTCCTTGTTGTGTTTTTTAAAAATATTTCACTGTGTTTTTAATTGCGAATGACGAATCCGCAACGCACTCGCCAATTTAACAGCGCTGCCAATTTTTTTTGTGCTGTTGAGACTCGTTTATACTCTCTCGCCTACGTTTGTGTAACTTACGATGATTGTGTTGTTTTAATAAACGCAACTGTTTGTACAGATACTTCGTTTTCCCGTTGCCGCCGTCAAAATACTAAGACGAATAAATATTTTTTTGCGCCTATACATTTTTAACGGTCTTCCGGGAATATTTCGAATTTTTCTGGGAAAATAAAAAAAATGAGAATTTCTCGCGTAAAATAATTAACAGTCTGTGATTTTGGTGTTATTGTTCATTTGTTCGATTAAATTCTGCCCAGGAAGCCCTTTCCAAGCCAAGTTAGTTCAGTAACTTCTTAATCATTTCCCACTACTCTCTGCATTCAAACAACACTGTGGATGGCGGTTGAAATTGTTGTAAGTATACCGTTATTTTTTGTGCACGTCACTGTTACTTGTCACATTTTTGGGCGCCTTAAATGACTGCAAAAGGGTTCTCGGAAGTACCCACTGCGTGCACTAAATTTATTTATGTGATATTTGAACTCGTCTTGCCGTTAAAAATTATTGCTACAAAACATTGATTGTTAGAGGGAAACATCGTATTCCGGGAAACTTCTTGAAAATAATGTTATTTCCCTACGAGGGTGGCCACTGAGATGAATATTGCGTAGGTGGCATTGTGTCGCCCCACTTTGGTGGCGTCACTGAAATGAACATACGTGTGTATGTACATGGTGGAAATGCCCCACGAATGTGCTCCGCTGAAATGGTTTGAGTGTATGTGGTACGGGTTATTACTAGGAAGTAGTTGCCAACGAACCAAGTTGTCATGTAAGTAACTTGTATATTGGAGTGAAAACAACAATGGACTAACTTTTAGTAGAATGACCACTTTAACAAGAGATCAGTAACAATCAACACTATAATTATAGTAAAAATAATATGCTGCTACTCAGAAAACTACCGATCAATAAAGCAGTTCAAATATTGAGGAGCGTTTTATTGTTGCGATTGAAAGTTTTGTGAAGAAACATAAGGAGTCGATGTTCAGATAAATAATACATGCAGCTCAAATTCAAACGCTCAACTCAGAATATAATTGTAATTACTGTTGAGATTCGGCAGCTTAAGGTAGTCTTTTCAGAATAGGAAAAAATATTGTCCATTGTCCAATAAAAAAAAATAGCTCACTTGGTTCTACTTCATTTATCAGTAAATAACTTTTCTTGCCTCGACTACTCAGATTTATAAAATATTTAGGTAGATGCATTGGACCCTTACTTCTGAAGGAAGTGTGGAGACATTTTATAAGGAAGGCAATAGAGAAAGTGTTATGCATAAATTTTGAAGACTAAATTAGAGAAATCATATTATATCGAGATGCTGCCATCTGCAACTTATTTCAGTCTTTACTTATCTGCAGTTTTAATTCTTCTGGAACAAGAAGTTCTGGTAGCTCGAGATAGCCATTTAATTGCTATTAGACAGGGCATGCATCAACTCGGAGAGTTATTTTCTGCAAATTGACTATCTGGGCCTTCTTCTTTCTCTCCACTCGCACACCGGCGGCTTAAAATAATGTCCTGAATAAAGCTCGACTATTGGATCTACCTTAAATAACAACTTTTCCATATATTTTCTATTAGCTTTAGGATCCAAGATGCCTACTTAAAAGTTCCGAGGATAGAGATACTTTTTCAACACAGTACAGTTTGAATTTGCCATAGCACAATAGCAGAAGTACTTTAAAAAATTCCCTCGCCAAAATTACACATTGAACTATGCTGCCAACTATTTTCCAATGTTTACATTTAAATAGATTTCTTTTAGCAATCAGTTTAACATTGCTATCTTAAAAAGCTGCATTAAAACATTAAATTAATGTAACAATTCTGATAATATTTCAATCTGTGGCTAAAGCCAACTCTAAAACTGCAAGTAAAGATGTAAACAATAAAATAAACAAAAATTAAGAAAACATTACAAGCACATAGAGTAACTAAATAACAAAGAATTACGCCAATATAACTGTCATGCAAATAGTAAATATAAACAATAAATTTGCTGTGGAAATAAAATATACCAAATAAGTGGGCACAAATACCAGATTATCATACGTTACATTTTCAACCAACTGCCATCAAATGTGGTGGAAAATCCTTTCTGCATCACACGTGAGCTCATTGTGTAAGCCTTCAAGTACCTCATCAAATTTTATTATATGTGTCACGCAAAATAGGATTAAGACCCGGCTTCACGTCGTATGCAGGCGTTCTTCGTTATAATGTCANTTATTATATGTGTCACGCAAAATAGGATTAAGACCCGGCTTCACGTCGTATGCAGGCGTTCTTCGTTATAATGTCACAGCGTAAGTTTCAGAGAAATTATTGAGCATTTCTGACAATATATCATTTACATTTTACGAGTTATTTAATATCTTGTGTAGTTAATTTTACTACGTGTGCTTATGATAGTTTTAAAAGGGAATGAACGTATTGGTATTTTAAAGTTAATATTATTCCACCCGAAGCAAAAATTTGCTGTGATGGTTCAGAGTTCATGTTTTCACTGCAGAGTGAGACAAATAGCTGTACTTCTATGGTAGCATGTTTAAAATTTTTACGTCTCAAAAACGTCAATCAGCAAGAAACAAAAGAATACGATATCATGGGTGACGTTAAGCCTTAATCGTTTGAACTCCTCTGTTTCTGCTTTGGTAATGTTTCGTCAGTGCCAAATGTTAATATTTCTGTGTGTCCTGTTTAAAATATACTTGCACCAACTCCAACTATAACTTAAAATTGAAATCTAACAAGTTTTAGATGCGCGTGGCTTCATGACTTGAGAGTGTTCAAAATGTTTAAGATTCGGAAACTATTTTCTATATTTTTAACATATTACAAACTTTTTTTTTGTGATATGCAATAATAGTCTTAAAGAACTTTGGCAATGGCGGAAAATCCTTTTTAAACATTAATAAAATTTAACTTTAACAATTTTAAATTGATATTTTTTCCGTATAAATTCCAAAACGGGGAATTTATGTTATATAATATATATTTAGGCCTACACACACGTTAAATTATAGGTAAATTTGGGAGCCACGGTGGTGTAGTGGTTAGACTGCCCGCCTTCCCCCTAGGCGAACCGGGGTCGCTCCCGGATTTTCGCATGTGGGAATCGTGCCAGACGTTGCCTCTGGACGGTGGGTTTTCTCGGGGATCTCCCGTTTCACCCGCCCTTGCATACGGCACTGCTCCATACTCACCTACCTTCACACTAATCAACTCTCAATATCTCGATACTTAGAGGTGCCCAAATCTCTCCAATTACAGCTAAAATTATTGTCCATGTCATCAGAATATCACAAGAAAAATATTTTCTTTTAGATTGGTTTTGTGGTTCGCACGCAAAGGAACCGTCTGTGATTTGCCGTTAAAATTTTATAAAGTATTTTAATTCAAACTTTTGAGATAAAATTTAAAATCTACACAGTTAGAATTTAAATAAACTCCTTAACGTGGGTGAACAAAGTGTCGGTTTTAAAATAAATCCTGCAACTCAAATAAAGACTTTGGCCGCAACCAAACGTTATGTTAAATTTTGTTTTTTTAAATTTATACGAATGAAGATTGTAAGTTATTATCATATTTACTATTAAAACTAATGTTATTTTTGTAATGTTTTGGTTTTTGTATCACGTTATCATTGATATCACGTCACAAGCGTAAAATATCCTCAGTATCTAGAAAAAATATTTACTCCCTTCCGCCTGAGTAATTGGATTGTAAACCATTCATCATCGCCACGATCATCAGGGGCTGAGGCTAGTGACCTGTTCTGTCTCCATTAAAATTGGTCCAGTCATCTCTTATTCGGTCTTCCTTGGTATATCCTACCTCTTGGTTTAGAATACTTAATTATTTTTATAATAGTTGTATCTGGCATACGATATACGAGTTCTTTCCATCTTACTTGATATTGTGTTATTATGTCAATGGTGTTTTGTATATTAAGTTCCGCTTGAATGTTATGATTTTTCTTTTTGTCCGTTAAGGTATATCGAGCCACATATCTAAGGAATCTATGTCACAAGACGCTATTCTGTTTTCATATCTCTTCTTTAGAACCCAATTTTCGCAGCCATACAGCAGTGCGGGTACAGCGATCACCTTATAGAATTGGAGTAGCGTCTCTCTGTGGACTTTTCTCCTAACGTTCTGCGCATAGTTCCTTCCGCAGAGATAATTAAATTCATTTAGCTTATTTTCTCCTCTACTCATCCCGCATGTAATATTGCAACCTAAATACTAGAATGTGTTAACCTGTTCTAATTTATGTTTATCAGTCTTAACTCCCATAAGCTTGAGGTATGCTTGTCTAGGCCCCACAGTTGTGCGCCAAATTAACTTGACGTGTGTAAGCCCCACTGTAAAAGACAAGGCGGCTNAGGGGGTGGGGTAAGGGGGTGAGGGAAGTGAGCCAAAGGCGTGCTATAATCCTCAAAACTGTCACGCGACAAGCTGGTGTCCTAAAAAATGTCATTGTCTTTGTCTTACTCGCAGAGATTTTCGAGTTACATTCACCTGCTACTTTACTCAGTTTAAAAACAGTCGCTTGTAAATCCTTCACATTTCGGTAAATTATCACTTGGTCATCAGCGAATAGCAGTGTGTTGATATTCACATTATTAATTTTAAAATATGTTATTGTCTGTAACCAAATGTTTGCTACTTCATCAATGTATATGTTAAAAAGCGTGGGTGAGAGGGGACGTCCTTGTCTAACTCTTCGATTGTAAACTAACGTTATGTTAACTAAGAGAGTTGAAGTCTGCAGCGCGTTGGGGATGAAGTCGGGTGGAAACAGAGCAGCCTTGAAATGCATGCAGTGATAGAGGGAAATGGACTGCTCACTGAAAACATGCCGCCAGTAGAAACGTCCGCCATGTTTCCAACGTGTGAAAATCAAAGAGTGAATCNGGACTGCTCACTGAAAACATGCCGCCAGTAGAAACGTCCGCCATGTTTCCAACGTGTGAAAATCAAAGAGTGAATCCGCAGGAAGTCGAACCAGGTTCACGGCGGCGCGGCGGTGGAAAGCGAGTTTTCTGACCCGACAATAAAATACAAGTGGAGGACTGCAACTACAGTATGTCTGCAAATATGAAGTAAAATAAAACAATAAACACTTGTGGGTAACTTGAAGACTAAAGTGTTTGTGTATCATTGTGGGTAACTTGAAGACTAAAGTGTTTGTGTATCATTGTGGGTAACTTGAAGACTAAAGTGTTTGTGTATCATTGTGGTTAACTTGAAGATTAAAGTGTTTGTGTGTCATCGTAGGTAACCTGAAGACTAAAGTGTTTGTGTATCATTGTGGGTAACTTGAAGACTAAAGTGTTTGTGTATCATTGTGGGTAACTTGAAGACTAAAGTGTTTGTGTATCATTGTAGGTAACTTGAAGACTAAAGTGTTTGTGTATCATTGTAGGTAACTTGAAGACTAAAGTGTTTGTGTGTCATCCAATCTCGCACCAAATTTCTGAAAATATTTAAGGCCCCTGCCTACCCAGAGCTTTTTTCCGCGTCCGAGAAGCGCGGAAGCGATAAGGACGAGACTGCCACGCGCATCAAGTGCGTCGTCGCCACTAAGCGCAAGGCTTTCAACTGGTACGCAGTGTTCTCGTTGCTCTGAGTGTACCTATGGGACTTTCGGCAGTGACGCTATTGTCTTATTGGTGGAATGTCTGTAGGGAGAATCACTGCAGGCCCTTGAGTAGTTTTGTATGTATCTGATGTGTATATTTTGACATACAGCGCTTTGAAAAACCTTTTTTTTTTTTTAGCCATTTTGGAAAACTCCAAAATGGTGTTTCTAATGCGAGTGACATCTTGAATGCACTTAACACTCTCGTCTCCAGCGTCTGTTCTCTTTGTATATCAAAACACGGGACGAACATTTAAGAATTTCGGGCAAAAACGGGTCTTTCAAACGCACTGCAGCACATTTCAAACTTCAGGTGGGCGGGAGCACTAAGGAAATTATTTACGGAACCAAATATCCATTCCACATACCAACAGACACGTACGTAATATAAGTATCATATACCATTTACAGACCAACCGCAGTACTTACGAGTAGTTCTTCTATAAAACGTTACTTATGAATTTCTTATCTGAAAAATCAAAGAAGCCAGCACAAGTGAACATGTTGTTTAGCACATTAAATAGAACATATGCACCAATTTCTGGTATACAAGATTTTTTTTCAGGTTTTATACAAAATCGTGTGAAATGCTACTATAAAGTGTTACTTATGATTTTCTTGCCTGGAAAATCAATGAACCCGGTACAGGAGGTTTTGGGATTTGTAGTATGTTGTTCAGCACACCTAATAAAATATATGCACACATTTTTCATATATACAATATTTTTCTATAGGTTTTCATAAAATTTTGTTTAAAATGCCATGGCTACCTGCTAGCCGGCAGCCTAGCGGCAGCCAATCAAACGTAAGACTTGTTCTCAGAGGCTCACTCAGCCAATCAGAGAACGGATACGCCCACGTCAATGGAATCGCCACACCATTTCGTATCTGTGTATGTATCTACTCTGTGACAGTAACAAACGGGTCCGGGGATTTTTTTTTTTTATGAAACTGTGCTATGAAAATTAAATAGTATCACAGTTTTGACATTGTTAAATACCTCGACCCTCTTGAAAACCCCGGCACTGATAGTGTGTCACTGACGATACTAAAGCACGTCGGCTTTTTACAAGTGGTACACGCGTTTGGTACAAACAATTACTTTACCGTAAGAGGAATTGTGCGCTAACGTCTTATGGTTACCTAATTGTAGCAAAAATTTGTCAGGTGGTATTTCGAAATTATTACCATTTTGTGACCTGAATAATAGTCTCGTACACCTTTTTACATTGCCAGATATTCGCTGTGTTTAAATTCTCTAGATACTGCTGGAAAGATAATAAAGAATGCATCATTCATCCTCATCAGTATTCAGAAGTAAATAGAGACGGTCTTACGTTGCCTCTCAGCATTTGTGTGTGTGTGTGTGTGTGTGTGTATATATATATATATATATATAGTTTTGTTATGTGAGGAACCTGCATTTGGCTGAATCGTTTACATTCTGGTTTCTCGCCGCCGTTACGTCCGTGCAAAGTGTAAATCATCGTGGTTTTCGCAGCTAAGAAATGGCGCCTATCGCCCTGCCATGCTCGAGGCCACGCCAAACATCCAACTTTGCGCTCAAACATCCAACTTTGCGCTGTCGCGAATGCGTCCACGAGTGCTGTGCGCGGGTTCGCAGAACTCCGTATTCCAATGTTACAACGGTTAGCATGTCCAGAGTCGAGGATAGTGGCTTCACAGGAAAACGACGTCTCATTAGCCACTCTTCGTCTTCTTCAGTCGAGGCTGGGGCAAGCAAATGCAAAACGAATAATCGGGGCCTGTTGGCTGTAATGCTTGGAAGATTTGTTTGTATAGTACACTAGCTTACCTGGCCACCCGTTGCTGTGGCATAAAAGATTTCGGTTGTATTCATTTATGTGAAATTAATTGAAATATGTATATATATATATATATATATATAAGTAATAGTATATATGTAAAAAAATATTGAGAACAACAAACTAAAATGTTTAAACAGACAGCTGTCAACAAAGGCGTTTCCTGACGCTAAAGCATGGTAAAAATTGCCTTTTGCAGATTTTAGTACCTTTACAGGTAATACAGATAAAAGAAAGGTGTACAAACACTCGTGGGAACGAAAGGAAGGTTTATATAAAAACAGAATGAAAATTGGTTGATTTTTTCGGGAGTTATACGCGTCAAAACAAATATATAGATTAGCGGTTTCTTCATGTTTTTTCAATAAAACATTAAAAAAATCACTCTATGTGTGACGGGTTTGGTTGTTTTCCTAAATATGTCAAGTATTTTATACTTCTGTTAACACAAAAGTACATTATTTTTTGTTAAATTGAACTTTTACTAATATTATATTTATAAAATATAATATTTCGTTAAATATGAATAAAACAGAGAGAATATATGTGTGTTGATAACGCCTAGTAAGAATTAGATCTCATACAATATATTATAAACTGAGTGCCCACGAATCCTGTGAGTTGTCCCTTCGGTGTAATTTGTCGAGACTCGGTCAAGCTTTGTTTGCACGAGGTGGAGGAATATCCTGAAAATAGAACTTCGGGAGGGCGTGAGGAAAGTTGGAAGTAACCGCGAATGGACTGTACTTCGTAATCATAGAGGAATTAAACACTTGTGCGGGACTTGCAGACATTCGTCCTCGGCTGCTGCAGCTCAGGCCGAGTACGACCTAACGACTTGTGAGGGATGCGTTAGAATGCTGCTTGCGCATTGTCAGCGGCTCCTCGAGGGAAGTCTTCGACACTGCCGGTCTCTCGTGAACCCTCTCGGTGCCATCGACCTGGAGGAGGAAGCTTTCTCGTCAACTGCGGCAAAACTTTGTTCGAATGGCGTCCGCGATAAGGACTCAGCAATTCAGACGGACACACGGGGCATCCCTGCTACAATGAGCGAGTCTCTACGTTTTTAGTGTCTTCTTTTTCCTCTCCTCTCCTCTCCTCTCCGACGACACCAAGACGTCATACAAACTGGCTGCCACAGTTCAGATGGCACTAGCTAGAGTGCAGTAAATGAAAAACGTTTTTACCTTTTCTTTTTGAACTTTTTTGAAAATAACAATTTGCCTTGGATGTTATTGCAGTTCCTGGAAGACTATTTGGTTCAATTAGATTCTTGCATTCAGTAGTCTAAATTGAATTTTTTTTATAAAATGGTTTAATTTAAGCAATGAGTTAATGTATTTTACTTTAAATACCGGTAGTGCGGTTTTAAAGCCGACTGTTCGTTACTATTCACATCCATTTCGGTTTCGGATCTTCAGCGCTTTATTTGTTTACGTTTCTCGTGCGTTTCCTGGATAAAATATCCATAATCATGGAACACTAAGGGGCATGTGACAGTGCGACATCAAGTGACAATAGTCATGACGTCACATCGTCACGTCAGCCAATCAGGACGCAGTGTCCAATTAACACAGCTAGGGACTAGTCAACTTACTGTGGTGTCATCTCTACCACAGTTTATCCCGGAGCACAGCGTGGGTGCGGCATGAGTTTGTTAAACGGTAGCGGAACTTAATTAGCATCACGTACGTTCATCAGTGAACAAAATATCACACGAACATTACAATAACCAATGTTACTATTATTACAGTAATATTGACGGACTTAATTTCCAATAATAAATTTTGTATAAAACATGTGGCTATAGAGTTGTTAATTCTGCAATGGCTTCTTTTTTTTCTGTTTTATCGAATTAAATAAATATAATACCAAAATTCGACGTAACTTAATATAGACACCAGCAACACTTAGTAAAATGATGACGATGATGTTACAGGCGTAATGTATGTTTTGGGGTGAGATTTGAAGTTAGAGCATTCTGTATTTAGATTCGCCCATTAGTGACTACGTGTATCGGATGTCATGACATAGGGCAGGGGTGGACACGCCAAGGTGGGGGGGGGTGGCAATCTCTCCTAGGCCCTCACAGACAACCCTTAGACCCGCATGAAACAATATATATTTGACTGTAAAGGTTAAGAGTCCGCGGGCGCGAAGTTGAGAACCATGGGATATGAGAAATGCAAAGAAGGAAACAAAATTAATGAGTTGAAATGTTAAGTTTTGTTAAATTTAAACTCTTACGTAATTTCTTATGTATAGAGGTCGTGGATATATTTAAAAAGCCACTTTTAAGACATAAATACCGAATATTTATGGAGGTATTCCGTATCCCCATACCCCTTGGCAGCCACCAACCCCTTTTCCCATTTAATACTTTATCAAGTCTGGATCCACCATTGTTTCCAACGGAGGCTCCCTTCCCTACTCCTCCAGTACGTTCCTGGCATCGTCAGTACGCCCCTGACCCAGTGAGTTGTTCTATCATTGATAATATTATATATTCGCGGCCGTGTCGTTTATTCGCTGGTCGAATGCTCCAACGAGACAGGCGAGCATGCGGCGGCAGTAGTTGGGCCACTCGTCGCGTGGAGCGCTGCCTGCGAATGGCGGTGCGAGGTGCAGCGCCAAGACTCCGCCTCCCTCCTTCCACCGTCATTTTTTTTATAACGAGCTTTGGCTCTCGGCGAAACTAGCACAATGTAGTAAAAAACACATTCCACCTGACGTCACGAACGAGGAACTTAACGATTCTTTCACCTACGTTATTTTTACTGGAAATAATAAATTCACAACCCGTCGAAAGAATTTAGTGTAATTTAAAATAAATTTTCTTACACCTGTGAAATATTCCATATCTGCCAATCGCTGAAATAAAAAAAAAAATTAAGGACGTTCTTGAGTAACGTGTAGTAAATTAATTTTCCATCCCAAGTGTGGTCATTCTTTCCGTATTTCTACTTATGGAACATTTCTGCTAAATCAACATGTTTTATTCCACAGCGGTCAACCCACTGACTGACCAAATTTTGGGCCTTCAGTGCTGTAAAACAAATAAAACGATAAAACACACAGTCGGCGGCAAATTTATGAGGAAAAAAATCTGAATTTTGAAACTAAATGTCCTTGGCAAAATTGAATAACTTTGACTCTTTGTAATTTCAGTCTTTCATTAGATGAAGACAGACACAAACATTCATCTAAGATAATATTTCTTAAAAGACTCCCAGCATACTGTATTTTTCTTTGAAATTTTTGCAGATCGGCGAGACACGTCTTCTGCTCGTGTTCCTTTTCTTTTATCTTCTTCTCTGATGTCAAAAAGGGAAGCTGGAAGTTGTCCATGTTGCTCTGGTTCAAGGAGTGCTCATGGAAGAAAGAACATTTTTTGACGTCTCCCCGCAAATAATGAATTGAATTTGACAAAATTACTTACTGTGCAATTATAAACTGCCTTCAGTTATATTCTTAGACTAGTGCGATAATATATTTAGGCTTTAAAAGAGATATTCCCCCAAAAAGACATTACCAAATAAATGGTTCAAACATATGTACAGCGCATATGTTTTTTGATGCCAAGTACATGGACCATCGAAAAAAAAAATCAGGTTACTCTACAACAAAACAACGTGTAGGCTTATTTACATTTCAGAAGTGTATTTTTGATTTAAAGCATTTCGCGCGTGCGAATTCTTAAGTTTACTCACAATTTTGGCTCAGGGGTATTCTAGATTAATTCCCTAAAGAATAATAAATTATTTTAAACAAAAATCGTTAAAAATGTTTTAAATATACAGTAGGGCCTTGATAATCCGAACACCAAAAATTTTCACCCTGTTCGGATTATAGTATGGAAAATCTTTAATTAGGCATTTTTTGAAATAAAACAAAGATTTTGCGAAATTAGGAATGTATTTTAAAAAGAACATATTGACATTCAATCAGAAACGTAACTATTACACTTCAATATCACACTTTTTTGAATAAATCAAAAATATTAGTTTGTCGGGAGGTATTCAGCGACATGTAAAATGCTATGTCTCTCAATTTACGTAAAAGCATCTTCTCTGGCATATGAATGTCCACTTGGTCAGCCCATTCTAAGTATGTGTTTAAGGCAGATACGGCATTACAATGTGAAATGCTTGCTACTGGTTCAGCTGCATCATATGTTTCTTCACTTTCGCTGTCACATTCTTGTGTTTCTTGCCTAATTATTTCTTCGTCAGTAATGGGCTCCTGAGTTTCATCAATGCCATCATTACTTGATAAGAAGTTGGAAATTTAAACCTCAGAATAGCCTCTGTTACTGAAAAAGGCTAAAGGAATATCATCTTCGTGCTCAAAATCATCGTCACAATCTTCTTCGACGTTTAGCTGGGGCCACAGGGCTGTCCAGGATTTTTTTTATTAGACTTGAATTTAATTGACGCCAACTTTGAGCCAGTTAAAATACTGCGTCTTTCATAGTGTTTTTTTTTAGGACATCGGATGCAGAGCATTCAGGATCCAGTTCTTGTTGCGCAAAAACTTGCAGTGAAAGTTTTTTCTTGTAATTCACCTTAATATTTTGGATAACGTTTTGATCCATTGGTTGTATGAGACTGTGCAATTGGGTGGCATGTACACAACAGAAAAAGGTTTCATCAATGAAATGCAAGTCTTCATCGAGCTGATGCACTTATGCATTATCAAGTAGTAAAATTTATTTTAGCAGTAGAATTTTTTTAATGAAAATTTCTTTGCTTTGGGGATAAAATGCCTTATAAGCCACTCTAAAAATATGGTTCTTGTAACCCACGTATTCCATTGCCCCGTGTTATGAACTGGTAACTTTTCCACTGATGCAAATGCACGCGGTCTTTGTGCTTTGCCTATAACAAACAAAGGCCGTTTGTGTGTGCCAGCAGCATTCGCGCAAGGCATAAATGTTATTCTCTCTTTTGATACTTTAGAACCTGGGGCTCTAACTTCTGATCCAGAAGCCAGCGTTTTATCCGGTATAGTTTTCCAATACAGCCCAGACTCATCGGCATTATAGATTTGCTCTGCGGTTAAACCTCTCTCTCTCTCTCTGGTAATGTCCATGAATTTATCCTGAAATGGCTTTGCGGCTTCTTCGTTATTTGACGACTTCTCACCAGTAATTTTGAGTTTGGCGTATGCCATGTCTTTTCTTGAAATTGTCCAGCCAACCTCTACTGGCAGCGAACTCCCCTCGTCCAAGCCTTTCATGAACATATTTCACCTTTTCCATCAGTATGTCGCCTGACATAGGAACGTTCTTTCTTCGTTGTTCTACGAACCATGAAAACAAAGCATTTTCAAGCTGAGGATTGTCGGGGGGTTTTTTAAGTTTCTCGACTACCTGGGCCATTTTCCGTTCTCACAACATACGATCGTATCTTCTCTTCCTTGCTCTTAATATCAAAAATTGTAATATTTCCAACGTTATATTGCTGCGCGAGAGAACTTAAAGAAACACCTTCTTTTATTTTATCTAAAATCTCGCTTTTCTGAGAAATAGTTAATGTCACGTGTTTTCTTTTCTTCGATGTTGAAGCCATGACTCAAAATCTACAAAATATGTACTGACGAGATGTCGGTGAACAAAATGGCGGAAGGACAAACAAAACGTATGACAGATACAATGCACGGCACGTAACTGATGAGTAAGCGGCGCGGTAAGGGCGGGGCGTTCGGATTATAGATCCGCGTTCGGATTAGCTTGGGTTCGGATTATCAAGGCCCTGCTGTACTTTCTCACACCTCGCATATCAGGTACGAAATGCAGCCGTTGGCCCGCACTGCTTCCTCCTTGTGTTGACCTGCCGCTTAGTTGAAACAAGCAGTACAAATTACGCTAGCTGCAGGGGTTGATGAATGGTGACGAGCAATATCGGCACGAGTTCACGTGCTGAGCAAGACGAAATAAAAGTGTGATTTTATACTGTAAAGCGATGATTCAGCGATTCAACCACTCCGCCTAAGTGGTACAATTAACTGCTGTCATGTGAGCATGCGTGTCAATTATGCACATGACCGTTTAAGTTTTAAGTGCCTTACATGACCTGTTGACCAACCACCCCATCTCCCCATTTTTTTTCAAATGGAAAATTACAATGTAGGTTAAGTGATACCTGACAGGTTCAAACAAGTGAACACTTTCACCGTTTAACCCGTGACTCGAAATATTGCAACCATCTGATTGAACTGTCGTGGTGGATTTCACTGGACATGTAAATAAAGAAAGAGACATTCGTATGAACAAGGCAGGGGTAACCGTTTAAAGAATATGGAGGAATGTTGCTTTATAAAAAAAAAAAAACTAAAAGCTTTGTAGGCTTTGCAAAAAGTTTTTGTCGCAAACTTTTGATCGATGTCTCCAAGGTCGGGTGCTTCTTGCTTAGAATCAGCCGTGCGGCCTAATGATGTGTTTGTTTTTTCGACGTGCGTACGAGGGCTTTGTCTTCCGTCCAAAAAGAGGGCTCCGCTCAATCGTATCCGAAATTATTGGATTTGAATCAGCAAGACTTCGAGCGATGTTTCTGTTGTATTCCTTTACTACATTTTCATCATTTCATATGTATATTATTACGTTTATTATTCCCTCTATCCAAAGATTGGTTTTTACAGATACTGCGAGTTAACAATGTATTCCAAAAATAATCGCCCACCTCTTACTGATGTTGTAATTAATAGGAATCGGACACCCATTTGCTACTATTACAATGTTAGCCCATCGGGGCTGGCTCTTTGCGGAGTTCTGGTTACACAGCTCGCGTAATTTGTCCCATTATTCCACTAGTGAGAGGGGAGGGGGGACACAATACTCGACAGGTATGTAAACGACACTCCAGCTCATCCCGAAGATATTCTACAGTTTTCATTTTGGAGTCTTGAGGGCGTCTTATCTTCTTCAAAACAGAATACAGTTGACGTTGCTTTACAGACAAGAGAAGAAAAGGCCTTTTCCAAATTGCTACCGCAGTGTATGGCAGTGGGTCACTCCAAAACAAAGACCCGGATGCTAACATTGGCATCACGCCCCCTCCCTCCCATGATTAAACAAACTATAATGCAATAAATATTTTGCATGATTTAAAAAATGCGAAGGTACACATAACCTCACGACACACGCACGCCCTCCATTTTTAAAACAACATTGCACCGAATACACATACCTTCTCTGGAGTCTATGGTCCCTTTTGGCGAAGGCCCCGGATGGAGGTGCATCGCCTGCATTCCCACTGAGCGTGGGAAGCATGTTTTTGACCAGAATGGCTTGGTACATGCCAGAATTCATCCGTCCGTTAATTAAAACTAAGTACCTCAGCCCAAACCAAGGAAAACCACCTCAGACAATTACATTGTCACCACCAGATTTCACTGTTAACTCAACACACCGAGGTAAATACTGTTCGCTAGCATACACAAGGTTCACACATTTCCATCTTGAGTTCCTGTTCATCTCTCGTGCCTCAGCCAGAACCTTACAATACTCCATAATTCTTCAGAGCATAGTGACGTTTGCACTGCTCAAAATGACTTCGTGAATTTGCGCATGATATTAGTGGCTTCCGGCACCGGCGATAGCATGCTAAACAAGGAAATATCTTCCCGGCGAAGAGCGTTACCACTGGCCTGTGCCTGAGCAACGACGGAAGATCGCTGCGATCTTCGACACGTCTGTGTGAGGGTAGACTCGCACAGCATCCTTCAGGGTTCGCCACTCCTGATAAGTTACTTTCTCGAGCCTACCAGAGCGACACTTGAGGACACTGCTTTCATGACATTTCCACTTGATGATGACATGGTAACAGTGAACCGAAGCATGTTTCGCTGAAGGAAAATCTCTCCGAATCAATGGGCTCATTTCAAAGTCCTTGAATTCATGTTCTTCTCGAGAGCACGCATTCCTCTGTGGTGACTCATTGTGACGTCAATCACATGTATAGTGTACGTTTGTGTAACGTCCTACTGGGCAAGTTCCCTGGGAGCAAGGAATTGTCCAGTGATGTTTCCTCACACAGTGAAATTGTAGGTCAAGTGTTGTCTCCAGACTGTAAACGTTATCTTAAAAAAAAAACGTATGCAGTAGTATACATAGAAAACTGAGAAATCCTGTGGTATAACATCCGTGTAATGCTAATATAATTTTGCCGGCTTTAATTATGACGTTTGGTTCGCTACACATATTTATTAATTGGGCGCAAAGTCAATTGTAGATTTTAGTTTTTGCGATTCCTTCCCTATACTGTACGTTACATACCAATTCTGTCACCAAACAAGGGACATTTTACTTCAACGCAAAGAGTAAATATTGATTCTGGGTACATTTTAAAATGGAAAGGATTGCTTTTGGAAATTTTGGATGAACTAGATCAGTAAAAACAGCATGTTCTCATTTAAAAGAAATGTGAATTGTACCAGTCTACGCGTGAATTGTGCGTAAAAGCGCTCTTAAATTCTGATTTCCAACCATTCCCGAGCCGCATCGCCCGCCATCCCCACTTGACAGACAATGCGACGGGTTCGCAATTTCCTGCGCTCGGAGGGTGAGTCGTGGGGGAGTGTTGGTGGGGAAAGGGGGGTTAACACGTGCCTTGCAGCCCGCTGCGGGGGTGAACACCCTGCAACATCGCCGCACCCGCAAGCCCTCGTTATCGCCGTGGTAACCGCGACGGCGCCCTTAACTCGGCGTGCCCCCACGCGGCCGCGGGCGTCCTCTCTACACCACGCCCCGTTTTAATCACGTTAATTTCGCGTGCAGCTTTGTTTGTCCCTGGGATCGCCGGTTCCGCCGACAAATACCGCAGTTCGCTGTAGCTCTCGTTGGGACTGCCGGTGGGAGTCGCGACAATCGAACAGAATAAAGTTCGCGGTATAACTCTTTGTGGTGGAGTTCAGAGATTTGGGCGGCTCGTAACAACGAGGTCTTGAGAGCCGATGAGGGTGAAATCAGGTGAGAATGGAGCAGCGCCGGTATGCAAGGGTGGGGGAAACGGGAGATCCCCGAGAAACCCCGCCGACCAGCGGCATCGTCCGGCACGATTCCCACATGCGAAAACTCTTTGTTATTGACGTCAGGACTGAGAAGGGCGNACTCTTTGTTATTGACGTCAGGACTGAGAAGGGCGGCTTAAGTCTGCCGCCTAGTGAGACCTGTGTTTGTATGTGTGAGGCAAAAATCGATGAAGTGCTATGGGTGACGCCGGCCGGCGCATGCAAAGCGATATCGCCTATACACGCAAAGTTATCAATTCACTTGCAGTGTTCCAATCGTACCGCTGTAACTGTGGGACTAGCGGCGACCCTATAATTTTATTGGGTGCGAGACTATAGCTGAGTCCAATCTACTTGTCTATCGTAGTTTCGTATGAATACGGTTCGTATACTGTGCTCCTTCTGAGTCAATGTATTTTAAATGGGAGTGCTCGGTACTGAGGCTGTCGCTGTGATTGGGGCTCGCTTGCTGAGGATATCTTCTTCGGCTGGACTCGGAGGTGCTCGGCAGCCTTCGGCTCGACTCTGGGGGTGCTCGGAAGCCGGTGACAAGGGATTTACGAGTGCACCCGAAGGTGCTCGGCAGTTACACCCTCTAATTAATCAAGCACATGTTTTTTTCTGGCAGCCATATTGGTTTTATAGGCATGGGGTATGTCAAATCGTAAATCTGTATTTATTATCTGATTTAAAAAAAACTATTTTTAATTATAAAATATTATTTTATATTGGGCCGAAACTATACATAGGGTATTGCGGAAACTTGCAAAAGTCTATCATTCAATTACTACAAACTCTTGAAGACTGATTAATACACGATGCCAGAATCTGCCAATTATTCACTGCCTCGACTGTTTTTTGTAGGTATAATTATGCTACTCAGATGTTTTCTAATGTACGTACATATGACTAAAACTAGCCCATCACTCTAATTGCTACCACATGCACGAGTATGTTATAATCATGGTATGGATCAGCATCTACCAACACTTTTATAGACTTAATTGGCGCTAATGTAAATGACAATGGCAATGCGTGAGGTGCGTTCCTATACAACTTTAAATATTCCGTATCACAATGCTCATACCTGCAAATAATAGCACATTTTTACTCTAAAAGAATACACTTTAAAGAAAAATGGAGAAACTGAAAATTGTATGCATGCGTATAACATTTCTTAAATGCTTTTCGTAAGCAGACTTCTCTAACGTTAAACGATTTTAACAAAAAAAATATTTTCTTCTAAAACTCTGCACGCCATTTTGCGGTATTTTACGAACATTTGTTGATGAATACTGAAATTTTAAAAAATCTTGCCAACCGTTGTTATTTTTTTTTGTAAAACTTAATATTAAAATTTACATTTTACATAAAAAAATAGGAATGAATAATTTTTTTTTTATGTGTTAACGTAGCTATATATTCTGAGAAAGTTGCGCCTAATATTTTTTGTTTGGAACAGTTGCCTTTAAAACTGATGAATTGAGAAGGAATTTCATCAACATTGATTCCCCATCTAAATTTCGTGGCTATAGGCGCGATAGAGCGGTGTTTTTGGGCGCGAGTTCGAAGCTTCGTCACACACTTTCTTTTTGTTCATAAAATATTACATGCGAATAATATCTTGGTACGAAAAAAAATATGTTTTTCAAATGGTTAGTAATTTTCGTCAAAATTAAAAAAAGTCACTCGTAATATCGTGAATTCACATCGATTTGAAGAAAACGAATGAAACTACACCAGAAGGTAATGAATTGATGTGAAGGCCAACAGTAATATGGCGATATTAAGATGTGCTAGCTAGTTTTTATAGTAGTGAAATGCTAGTACGCGAACTGCTGTCGTGTAATACGAATCTTCCATGGCGGCTCATATAGCGGTGGGTAAACCGGCTCGTGCACCAGGCCTTGTACAAGACCAAGTACGGCAGCAGGTACCGTGTAATACCGGCTCGTGCACCAGGCCTTGTAGAATCTTGTACAAGACCAAGTACGGCTGCAGGTATCGTGTAATACCGGCTTTAGGGAGGGAGTTATGGCCCTAACTGCGGCCATAGCTGCCCTATCCCTTCCTGCCGCGATGCATGCATTGCATGAATTCCCTTCCTTTTTGGCATTTAGGGCTTAGTCCTGAGATGCATTTAGGTCCTGCCCCCTACCTCGGTTGTACGCTTAACAATTAAGGGTCGGTTACAAAAAAAAATCCAAATGTTGCGACTTTGTGAACACAACCAGATAACAGCTAAGATGTTCGTCTTGTTTCATTGGCGTTTTCAGCCAGTGAAATTTTTTTGTTGGAAGTCATTTTATTTAGCAGATTAACGGAGTTTGATATGATCTGGTTTTATTTTTATATATGTTTGAAGTAGGCATTGAGTCAAGAAACCAGCTGGCAGTGCGAGATTCTTTTGTGGGATCGTAGATAAACATGTATAGATACGAATGCCAAGGAAAACATGTTAGTGACTGCCAAATTTACACGCTCAGATGTTGTAATTTTTTGTTTCGGCGACTGGCTGTTCTTACTGTGTTGTTTTGTGTTTTCCAAACGGTCTGAGGAATCACAACCCTCCGGAATTCAAACCTGCCTGTTACGTTTGACTTTGCCCTGGTTTTTTAATTAAGAGCTTTGAAAGATTATTTCGCGTTAAATTTGTTTAATTCAGTTTCACTCACCACAAAGTTTATGTTGAAAATTTCTTCAAACTCACTCTCACGAGTAGATTTTTTTTTCCCCGTGACTGTACCTACGTTCCTTTCAGGAGTGTTCCAGCTTCTTTTAACTCGCAATTTTTTTTCTTCGTGATACTTAAAGCGTGATTAGCTCGGACGCAGAAGAGAGTCCCTTTTTGAATTGCCAGTGCAGGAAGTAGTTAGCCGTAAAAGTAATCCTTTCCGCTAATTAGCGCGCGATACACGGGCTTAGGACTTCTGTGAGATAACACTTGGTCCTGAAAAGGCGATAAGAACGCTTGATATGCGCCAGCGAAGCCACTTCAGCTCTCTGTTTCCGGCGTTGTTAAGTTTGCTGGCGTATTTGTCACGTGACATTACCGACCACTGCAGNGCCACTTCAGCTCTCTGTTTCCGGCGTTGTTAAGTTTGCTGGCGTATTTGTCACGTGACATTACCGACCACTGCAGTCACGTTAGAATTGTATCTTTCCTGTGTAATACCGTTGTTCGTTAGTAAACACAGTTATTACGTTATCCTTTATNAGTCACGTTAGAATTGTATCTTTCCTGTGTAATACCGTTGTTCGTTAGTAAACACAGTTATTACGTTATCCTTTATAAACACTTTGAGCATCAAGCCTGAGTGTGTCTTAGGGGCCGCAGTGGCTGAGCGGTTAGACTGCTCGCGTCTCACCAAGGCGAACCGGGTTCAATCCCCGGCCAGGCGACTCCCGGATTTTCGCTAGTGTAAATCGTGCCGGACGGTTTTATTGGGGATATCCTCCCCCCTTGCATTCCGGCGCTGCTCCATTCACACCTCATTTCACCCTCATCGGCTCTCAAGATCAAATATCTCAACTCAACTGAGTGTATCTTGTGATATGTTGGAGTGACTATTTTGTGCTCTTAAAAATAAATCTCACGCAGATATAATTTTTCGCTGATTTACAAAAACTTCGTAGAGCGTATCAGCAGTAAACTTCGCCAGTAAAAAAAAAAAANAGATATAATTTTTCGCTGATTTACAAAAACTTCGTAGAGCGTATCAGCAGTAAACTTCGCCAGTAAAAAAAAAAAAATTGTATGGTTTCTCAAATGCACGTGATAGTTTGCACATCGTGTTACGCGCGAGAAAAAAAAAACTCATGATTGAGAAACAATCACCTCGGTGCTTCATTGGTTGACGCTTAGCCAATAATAGACGTTGTAAAGTACAAAAGGCGTGCCCGAGGTAATATGAACCAGTAGGATGATGGTAAGTTGGAATATAGCTACGACCAGATCTGGTGTCACCGTAGTCGTGGGTATACGGCGATCCACTTGTAGCTTGTTGGGTCTGGCAGTAAATACGTAAAGAGTGTTGGATGTTTTACAGTTTATTAAATAGCAAGTGTTACATTCAAATGCAGNTGTCTGGCAGTAAATACGTAAAGAGTGTTGGATGTTTTACAGTTTATTAAATAGCAAGTGTTACATTCAAATGCAGTAAGTTTTGATCATATTACGGGGCTCGGTTCAACACTTTCGAAAGTCCTACTGCGTTTCTTCTTTCTGCCCGTTGTGTAACGTTCCGAAAATTCAAAAACTGACGTGCTCGTACGAACGTCATTCACTTGCGGCTGTGAAACTATTCGAAAAAATTGATTTACTCTTAAGCTAATTATACTATTGCAACAATTAGAATAATTGCTGTAAACATGCTAGCCATTGTTTACTTTACGAGTTGGGAAATTTTTTTCTCTCTAAAGTTTGCTTCGCAGTTACTCATTTAGCCGTGAACCAGCTACGCAATGATAAAATCACTATACAGAGTGGAATGGAATGGAATTCGACCGACACACTTCGTGAGGTGATTACTTATGCAAAATCAAGTGGGAAATATGTAGGACATTTTATACCTAAACAAAATAATGCCTTAAAAATTGAGATTTTAAATTGTATTTTTACAAAATATCTGAAACGATTAAACTGCAATTTTTTTTTTCAAATATGTTTTCTGAAGCATCCAGAATAGAAATACTCTTAAATTTTGATACAGAATAGATTCTTGTTAGTTGAGATTTTAAAAACTTTAATAAGTTAATTCCAGCAAAATATTTACAGTGTTGCAACACATATGCATTATTCATAAATATGCAACATAAAGCATACTCTTCTGAAGAGTGTTTACATTCTGTGTACTTCTTGTCAATGAGTTCTGTGTGTTATACCGCCAGGTGCAGTGTTACAGTGGAAACTACTATCCGGCACGAATGACGTATATTTACCTAATTTTCGACACAACTGGTTTTTTCAAAGTATATTTCAAAATTTTTTAGGTACATGACGTCAATAATAATTTTGAATACGTCCTTACATTGTTACATATTCACCGTCTTTATTACTCTTGGAGAACTGATAAAAGATAATAAATAAGATATTCTTTTTTTTTAGTCGTATATCAGTGATCCGTGACAGGATATAGCGTGCGTTTGAGGGGGGTGGGGGTCCTTGAGCGGGCGGGGTAACTCCTCCCGTGAAGTCTGAAGAAATAAAACAAAACTGAACAACATTAAAAAAATTACAAACAAACCGCGCCATCTCAGTTTTAACTATCCTGAAAATGGGTGTTATTTGACTGTCCCTTGAATATTTGTATAAATAGTATGTACCAGAAAATTATGTTCATTGTAAAACTGGAGCGCCATTTCATGCATCTTTGTCCCTGCAAGAATGACACTTCCCATGTTTCAAATCCTGTGCACGCGCCTGCCCGAGAATAATAAAGACAGCGAATACCTAGCAAGGCAAGAAGAGTGTTCAAAATAATTGTTTACGTCTTCTGCCAAAATGTTCATAAAGCAATAGAGTATGCAATATACATAAATAAAGCAATAGAGTATGTAATATACATAAATAAAGCATAGAAATTAGACGTTACCTATACAAAACGTGAAATGCAAAGTGTTTCTAACAACAAAACATTTATCCGATATCACAGACAAATAAACACTAATGAACAACAAAATTAACTTAATTACGTCCCTGACTAGGGAGGGTTTCTTCCTTCCCACTGCAGCTTAGTACAGTGTATGTCCTCCATGTGCACTGCACAGGTCCCTAACACGCCGTGGCTAGCTTGTAAGCCTTGTGTTGCTGTCATCTTCCGGAAAAAGGTATCATTCCAACTGGGTAGCTCTCTTATGTGTTCTGTAAGTGTTTATGGAGGTTGTGGATCATTATAAACTGCTGTTTTCAACTTGTCCCAGCCATGTTCAATGTGTNATCTGTAAGTGTTTATGGAGGTTGTGGATCATTATAAACTGCTGTTTTCAACTTGTCCCAGCCATGTTCAATGTGTTAGTGCACTCTCTGTTGGTCACAAATGAACTACATAACTCCTACTACCACACAAACTGCCTTAGCGCACAATATTCCAAACTTTTTGTGAGGGGTATATTTAAACGGGCACACTGTCTGGCATGTACGCAGTGAAGTTAGTACTCACGGATAGAAAGTAGTTCCTTTTTCAACGTTGGATTAAAAGTGTTAAGCAAAAATTTGTGATTACTAAAATGAATTATTTTGCTTTAGGTTTTTTAAGCATGTAACAGTAAGAACGAGGAAATTTGTAAAATATCTTCTTTTCTAATACTTGCACAGTTTCACTTGTCCGGCGCAGGAATTAAGTGATCAGGCCTATGAGGATGTTAATTTTACTCAGGTTATTTCTACTACACGTTCGGAACAAAATGTGACTTCTTGTGGGGAGTTTGGGATGGGGAAAATTTCTGCCGCTAGGTGCGCAGTGTTCCAAATGTTAATCATAATTAATATTTTAAGCTACGTGAATAATAAAAGCGGGAGGTTTTACTAAGTTTCGAAGTTATTTTATATTTGATTTAGAAAATAGAACGTGGAAAATAGAGGAAATTTTGTTCCTTTCCGACGCTAGCTCTTACCTATTGGTGAAAATGNTTGATTTAGAAAATAGAACGTGGAAAATAGAGGAAATTTTGTTCCTTTCCGACGCTAGCTCTTACCTATTGGTGAAAATGGCCCCTTTTCCAAGCTTTTAACATTGATCTTCCGTACCGGTAGTACAAGTAACCTTAATTTTAGTTATGGCGGAATAATACACAATGTGCGTGCAAGAATATCTTATGTAGGTATTTCAAAAGTTCTTAGTTTACCGTGGTCACACACACAAACAATTGTGTAAACCGAACTGAAAATGTTTTGTAATAATACGAATGCTAGTACTTTTACANTGGCCCCTTTTCCAAGCTTTTAACATTGATCTTCCGTACCGGTAGTACAAGTAACCTTAATTTTAGTTATGGCGGAAGAATACACAATGTGCGTGCAAGAATATCTTATGTAGGTATTTCAAAAGTTCTTAGTTTACCGTGGTCACACACACAAACAATTGTGTAAACCGAACTGAAAATGTTTTGTAATAATACGAATGCTAGTACTTTTACAAAAAAAAACAGGATTTGTAGAACTACAGATAAATCCTTGCGGTAATACTCACACTTGTTAAATTTACAAGTTTTGAATTTAACACCACAGGTGAAAAATCTGACAAGCTTAATTTTCGTTTTCCGGGTTTTTTTATGCCGTTTGTTTGCTTCGGTGCGGTGTTTTCTACCCGCGTTACAGTCTTTGGGAAGAAAGTTCTCAGTCACAAGCTTGCAGCTATTTGAAACATCAGCGCACAGGGGAAGAACCTAACAACGTCCGCACTTAAAATCGCTCGCCTGTAAAAATTAGCAAAATGCGACTTATCAGGTATTTTCCCTGTGGTCTCCAATTGTAATGTTACTGATGTTTTTTTTTTGTGTAATCTTACAAGAATATTTTTCGTGTGCAGCCTCAAAGTGACATTTTTTGCTGAGAAGTGATGACTCGTAAGAGGACTTCCTTCCACCTCTTTCCCGTGAGGGTGTGTGCTCGTGTGATAGCGGTCGTTGGAGGTGTTGGAGAGGGTACGACGGCCGGAGGTTTACGTGATGGCGATGTTGTGATCCCCGCATCCCCTTAATGTGCCCGCTGTTGGCTTCCATCCCGTAGGGGAGGACGCCCTCCCCATAATAGCGCGCGGGCCGTGTTCTGTGGCCGCCAGCGCTGCCAAGCGGCCGCGCGGGGAAGCTCTGCTCCGGTCCCCTAACCCACAGCTTCCATAGAGGATAAAATTGAGGTTATAGTGCCTTCGCGGTATCTCCACACTTTTTGAATCAAACCTTTGAAAATGACCTGCTTGGTTGCTTCTAAGATTGTCGCGTATCACAAGCGTTTTATGCTTCTGTTAAAACGAAAGTATCTTATTATTGGTTAAATTGACCTTTTACTTGTAATTTATGTACAAACTATAATATTTCATTGACAATTAATTCAAATTATATTTGGGAGAAAACAGTTGTGTTGGTAATGCCTAGTAAGAAATAGTTCTCTTGCAAAATATTATTACACCGAGTGCGCACAAATGCGGTGCGTTGTCCTTTTGGTGTAATTTTCTATGCTTACTTAATCTTTCTTGAATGAGGCGGAGGAATATCCTGAAAGAAGGACTTTATCAGGGCTTCAAAAAAAATTTGGAAGTAACCGTGAATTAACTGTGTAGGCTTTTTACGGTTAATTGAGAACTCCTGAAATCAACCTTTGAAAAATATCACTGTTTCTTTCTGCATGTATTTCATCGGGTGCACTGTCCGGCGTGCTCCCAGCAAAGTTGGTAACGAAATGGAGGGAAAGTAGTTCCGTGTCTTAACGTTGAACACTAAGTGTTTAGGTAAATATTTGTGGGTACTGAGACGAATTCTTCGCTTTAGTTTTTTTTAATGCAGGTAAGCGAAATAAGTAGCAAATGTGTTGAATGTTTAAGTTTTGTTGTAATTATTTCATAGCTTCACTTTATCGGCGAATGAATCAAGCGATCAGGCTTTCAAAAGTGCTCAGTTAACCGTGAACAGCGTATAACGAATTTTGGTCTCCTGGGCACGTACCCAGCAATTAAGCCCACCCGTCACCAATACGACTGTCGATGTCTCGTGGTGAACAGTGATGAACGCATTTCTTTACTTTTGAAGGGTTATTTTTAAGAGTTTTGTCCCTCACTGAAGATTTATTTTCGTTGCAAGGGGGGAACACTGTGTAGTGGTTTATGTTTCTTTAGAGTTCCTTCTCCGACTCCAAATTGTGTAGCCAGAAGGATCTTCTTAATTAGATCTGTTGTTACTCTATTACTTCTCATATTTTAATTAACTCTTCTAAGATTCCTTTGTTACTGTGGTGTAACAATTCTGTTTATGACGTTTTATTATTTTTAAAGAAATTAAATATTATATCAATTTTTGCAAAATTTCATGCGTTATTAATTTTATTATTAAGGTAAGATTTCCGTTTACTTGCTCATTTTTTTTCTATATTACTGAACATTGAATGATTACATTGTTCTTAATCTTATGTTAAATTAGATGCTGTTAGTATCTGCCTCTGCATTACCCCACGAGAGTCGTGTAAGGGGTTGAGTCTCAGGATTAGTGGCTAACGATCCATCCTCTCGCACAATTAATTGCCAAGTATATGTAAAGATTTGAAGTTCGTGTTTTTTTTTCTATCCTGTAGACTCCTTTTGTCCCTGTTTAGTAGGTCTGTGGTAGTATTTTCTCCAGGAAAAAGGTGTTATGTTTGGAACAAATGTAGGAAAATCTAATCTACATGTTGTATTACATGGTTTATATATATATATATATATGTGTGTTTTTCTGTTGCTGCTGTTTGTCCCTGGATCGGCTACCAGATAGCTTGTAACGGAATTGTAGTTTCCGTGAACCATTCAAATGGGCTGAGTCCATTGTCGAAAACAAAACTAAGAACAAAACAATTAAACTTTAAACCAGGCAAATATCATACAATGAATAACAAAGAACTTAAAGAATCTTGCAATTCCTTCTTATTTGTTGTTCTTTGTCTGCGATTTGTCTGGTTTTCTTTTTAACTGTTTTGTTCTTAGGCTTGTTTGGAGCAGTGGATACAGTCCTTTTAAAATGCTCACGGAAATCTTACAATAGCATTTACAACAAACTTTAAAGATAGAATATTAAATTTTGTCCAAAAAGGAATGTGTACGTTTGGAAGAAAAACATAAAGTTCTGGCCACTCGCCATTGCCAGGCACGTGGGCCGCGCCGGCGCCCGCTAAGACTGCACATGAACCAACCCGAGTCACAGAGTACTTGATAATACAGAGGTGAAACAGATGCTTATTCCTCGCGAACTACAGCCGCACGCGCTAGCAAAACGGCGCCACTGGCCAGCAACATGCCGGAACGCCGTTCGCCAATCAGCGCCTGGCGACATACTCGCCAGCCGACAGCCCAGCCAATAGGGGACTTCCCGTAGCACGCGGTCGCCAGTCAGACACGAGGCTTCGTTCCCTGAGCCTCGCGCTACCCTATCAGAGAACGGGCATGCCCACATCAAAGGAACCGCCGTCCATTTTCGTCTCTGTATAGTTGTCTATTCTGGGGGTAGTGTCGAACGACGCGCGGGGTAATCGTTTACGCGCGCCAGCCAACCGACTGAAATATTGATGACGTCATTTCCTTGCCAGCCTCGGGAAGCAGCTATGCCTTGGAGGGGGGAGGGGGGGTGTTTGCTGAGTCCCCTTCGCCTGTGTGCTGAACAAGCCTTTCAGAGGCTGCTCCTCATCTTCTGACAAGGAGGCTGTGGGGTTGAATCCCGGTTAACTGCCGTCCCATAGTTAATTCTGATATAGGCTGTCCACGGTAAAGTGTACACCTTTGAGGTCCTAGTTACTTTTTCCTTTCAGCCGTTTTTTATCGTTAAACAGCCATTTTAAATTAATATTGCTATGCAAGTAATAAACACATTGTGTATATTCCACCGCACTCAGTTAAAGTAAAATATATTTATTGGCAATTATTTCAAATGAAAGGGCTTTCAAAAGTACTCACTTTACTGTGAATAGCCTATCATTATAATATATTTCTGATCTAATACTAATAATGTATAATATATGTTGATGTTTAATTCTTTCCCTGGATAGCCGAACGACAGTAAACCATGAGAGGGCAGCGTTAGCATAAAAATAAACAATGAGGTTGGCTCGCAGGTTTTTGTGACCGTCGCGTCGTCTGCATGTTGTTGGCTTTCAGGATGTAACTTATTGCCGTAACCTCTGTGGGTAGCAGTTACTGCTGCTACTCTGCCCTGAAGATGAAGGCTGCAATGCATCGACTAAAGCCGAGGTAGACAGATCTCGCTGACTGCGCATAACCAGCCTCCGTGTCGCAAAATTGATCTGTTTTTCTGGAAACGTGACTAGTAATAACTGCGAGGATTGTATTTTATGTTAGAACACGGTTTAGTAAACAAGTTCTTTGACATGTTCGTATTCTCCCTATAACTAATTTGTAATGCAGGTTGATCAGATTCAAATTGTTAAAAAGTTTTTTATTCGTAACATGAAAGTGCTTGTCTTTCAAAAATTGAGATATAAACAAACACGTGCACCACTGTTGATCATGTGACTTTAAGAGTTGTGTTGCTTTGGGGTAGGTCAGTATTGGCCACATGCGCAGAAGACGAATAATTTTTCTACCTCGTCTTTAGTCTATGCTGTAATGTCTTGCGAAACGTCGTGATAAAGTATGACAATGACACGGCTACAACCTAGAAGCCAAGAACATGCATGAATAACATATTTTTATTTTACTTATTGTTGCTTGCTGATGAAACCTTCGGGTACTCTGCGTGTGACGTTTGTTTACCAATAGCTGCACGTGTTCACGAGGTCTTTCCTAACCACTTTCCTGCGCACGTGATTCATTCTGGTTGGGTTTATCGGATGAGCATGGCGGTGGAATGCGAGAGCAGTGGAGTGTGAGAGGTTTAAGCAGCCCTTGACACAACGTGACGTCTTGGAGGGTGAAACGAGGTGGACATGGAGCGGCGCTGGAAAGCAAGAGCGGCGGGAAACGGGAGATCCCCGGGAAAACCCTCCGACAAGCAGCATCATCCGGCACGATTCCCGCACATCCGGGAGCGTCCCCCGCCGAGAATCGAACCAGGTCCGCTTTTGTGGGAGGCAAGTGCTCTAGCCACTGTGGCAACCGCGGCCCCACACGTGGGAGCAGCGAGGTGTAAAACTTGCTGGCCACCGGGCCCAGCCTACCAAGCCGCCAGTCAAATGTGGAATCAATATTTAACGTAATTCCTTAATATTGCGTCCGGTTTAAATGTAACTGTTTCAAACAAAAAAAGTTTTGACGGGACTTCCTCGGAGAATATTGTTACACAAATGTTTGTAAGTATTTTTTTTTATTTATTCAACTTTTTTTATATATTAATTTTAATTTTACATTTTAAAAATAATATATCAACGAAAACAATTTACAAGATGTCTTAATGTAACTACATTCCTTAAAACATTTCACGTAGCATACTTTTTGTTTGTAATAGTTATCATTAAAATTGACGCAATGAGAAGTAATTTCGTTTAACATTGGTTCCCTGCATGACGTTTGCGGCTGCCGGCTTAGTAAGCAGGGCCGTTAAGTTACGAGGATATCGCGAAGAGAAAGATGGCGCATTCTCCTTGGCTAGCAAAAGGAACGAATAACGTTTTTTTTTCTTTCGAGAGATGTCTTGACATTGCTCTGCACTTATCTTGGCGAGGAAAGTTTTGAATACTCTGGACCGTGTTTTGTTCGATCTGCACTCAAAATATGCATAAGTAGGAGGCACTTGTCTTTCACGAAAATATTTCAGGACAATTCATGTTCCAACGCACTTTTAGTTCAGATCCACTTTCTTAATCGGATCATTTGAATTGTTTGGCGTCGTGCCTTGTCTGCCCGCGAATCACGGACGGCCGGTATCGGAGAAACTTAATTCTGATTGGCTCACTCGTGTAACAGACCGTCTTCTCACTAAGCCAAGCGGCCAATCATCAAACGGAGACTGCGAGTGTGCACATCAGATATTGAAGTCTAGTCTCCACGTAAATCTTTTCGCGAAAAACCTGTGTCCTCAACATCTTTTTTTTTTTTTTTTTGGCCAGCCAAAGACCAGACTCGCATTTTTTTTTCATCCCCGCTCCTGAGCCCTTTCTGGGTAATGCAGGGGTATCAGTATTTACTTTAGCTGATCATTGTTATATATAACTTATTACTGTCAATCCTTTGGCTCTCTCAGGCCACGTAACGTTTACTTGTTTTATTACTTTGCCTACAATCACCCTCTGATTGTAGCACTAACTTTATGTATACATATCCCCGCGAAATAATTTTTGTAACATTATTAGCAGTGAATAATTACAAAATCTTTACTATCTGTTATCTTCTAACTGCGGTATTTCTTGCGTTGTGTTTGAACCACTGAGTCCCACTACATGTATTTAAGTTTACAACATATTGCGCGCTTATTTTATTCTCTGTCTTTAATTAAGTCCTTTCTTTAATGACATGGGCGAATTATTTTCTCACCTAACGAATACTAAACTATCGTAATCAAACTTTTCTGTGGTAGGAGTTTAATTCTGGAATATCGAAGCCACCCAGCATATTCCCGTTTGGGTCCTCTAGGAATTCTGCGGGAACAGTTGTTTGTTAAATAATTAATTTATTGTCATTTGATATGGCTATCGTTATTATCTGTTGTTTTTTTTGGTCGTGTCGAAGCGCGGTGCTTTGGTGGTGAAACGTAATTGGAAGGCGGCTTCCTGCCTATTTATTTATGTTTATTAATATCCTTGTTTACTGGGAGCGCGGATTTTGCTTTATAATGAGTTCTGTATTGTTCATTTTCATTGCATTGGAAATATACACACCTTCCGTACTCAGCTGTTTATTCGATGTCCCAAAACATTCGTAACTGGTACTGTGTTTTCAAAAGAGGACACGTTGTCAATTAACTATTACAAATGTACATGGTAACCATTAACCTGTGTTTATTTTTACTAGAGGGGGGAGGGGATTGAGGAGTGGAATCGTTCTCACTATACAGGATGATTCTAAAATCATGGGACAAACATTGAGGGGTGGTAGAGCTCACTAAAACAAACAATTATTGTATAGGAATATATGGGCGGGAGTGATGCGTGAGGCACAAACACAAAAATAACACATGAAATGCAACACAGTGTTTATTCACAGCATCACCGCTAAATGCCTTTTTACAGCAATGTTTATAATAATCGCTCAAAATTGCTACCACCGACAGTAATGCAAGCTTGGTAGCGTTGGTGGAGTGATGCTGATGCTGATGCAGCAGGTCACTGGCGCACCGTTTGACTGCCCTCAACTATCGTCACCATTGTCAGCCAATCACGCCATTTGTAGAGGTCGCCAAGCATGCGTGACTGTTGGTGGATGCATTTCCAGCAACTGTTTTAACATTTTCTCTACAGAATCACTCGTTAAGTATGCTGCTAATGAACATTTAATGTTTCCGTTAATGTGTTATGTTTTTGTGTTTGTGCCTCAACGCGCCACTTCCGCCCACATATTCCTATACAATAATTGTTTGTTTTAGTGAGCTCTACCACCCCTCAATGTTTGTCCCATGATTTTAGAATCCACCTGTATAAAATGCTTACTAACAAGAACTGTTGTTAATGTTATATGGACTTGTTCGTAATGCATATAGTGAAGGTATGCAACGTAATATGTAAAGAAATAAAGACACGGGGAATTATCAAAAAAATTGACGAAGACTCTGTGTTACAGTGAGACGACGTGCAATGACATATTAATGATTAGTTTATGATGTATCTTTAACACGGGTGGTGGAACACTTCACGCTTACAGGAGATGTTAGAAGTTGCGATGATTGCATTCCCACTACAGTTCAACTCTCCTGCGCCATCGCGAATATTCGTTGGATTGCACACTTTGCGTTCCGCATCGTATTCCCTGCAGGCATGACTGCAGTCCACCCATCTTCTCTCGTGTCGTGTGGTAAACCCTTTTCTACTATTCCAGACAGAACATTTACTTGACCGTATACAGAATGAACTCACGTCATCCACGCACTAAATTGAGGTGCTTAGGTAACCGAAAGTAATATAATAAATTTGAAGGAAAACGATGCCTGAAGGGCATATGTAAAACAATTTAAATCCCTCGTGTTTTTGCCTTTACAAGCGTGTGTGCGCTTGGACTAGTAGGCCTAACAGTGGAAGCCTACGGTCATTAATGAGACTGAAATCCGCCCTTAGCTTATCTTGCCCTGCTGCCTCTATCCAAGGGACATTAAAAACATTTCTCACTGTTTATAATTGAGGAAAAATTTCCTTGCATGTTTATTTTATTTGTGTGAATATTCGTATTGTGGTTTAGTGTCATAGTAGATGACAGTGACCGTCATAATCGATGTCCGTGACATTCGAAATGGCTATCGCCTAAGAACAGTGACAGAGCAACAACATCATCGGAATTCACTGTGGTAAACTGTCAAACGGGGTGACGGCAAGATGACCGCAATACAAGATGGCAGCCGTGACGTAGCATGAACGAGGTAGAATCTCGAAATGACCACACTTTGGCCTTACGACAAAGCATGGGGACTGGCCCAAAGTTGATCCCCGCTACTTGGCATAAGACCTGCGTGCTGCTGGATCGTATTCAATTATGGTCGGTACTAACAATATAAATTGCGTGTATGGAGTGGAGAATAGAGGGATTTGGGTGGCTCTTAACATCCAGGTCTTGAGAGCCGGTGAGGGTGAAGCGAGGTGAGCATGGAGCAGTACCGGAATGCAAGGGCGGGGGAAACGGGAGATCCCCGAGAAAATCCGCCGACCAGCGGCATCGTCCGCTACGATTCCCACGTGCGAAGATCCAGGAGTGACCCCGCTGGGAATCGAACCCTGTTCGCCTAGGTGGGAGGCGAGTAGTCTGACCACTACACCACCGCGGTCCCATATATTGTGTGGTGGCTCCATTGATGTGAGCAGACCTTCTCTGATCGGCTCCCCAAGGTTCTGGCCTTGTGTCTGATTGGTTACCGAATGCTGCGAAAGGTTCCCTATTGGCTGGACTGCCAGCTGGCGAGTATGTTAACGGGTGCTGATTGGTGAATGTTCCGACGTGTTCTGGCCAGTGACGTCATATTGCTGGCGTGCACGGCACGGTAAACTCAAGGCTGTGAAAGCCCTACTTAATATCTACTTGTATGCATATTGTGTATCCTTCCACCAAATGTAAAAATTAACACTGGCGTGGGTCTGATCCCTTTATTCATGCGTCGATTAAGTAAAGCTGTAAAATTATTAGAAAAGTAAATTATTTACACACTTGCTTGTTCTTGCATTTCCATGCATAGAAAAACAGTTAATACAAGAAGTTTCTTTAGTATTCAAGAATGTTTAACCAAAGTTTTTATTTCAACGTCAAGCCACGGAACTACTTTCCCCCCCGTCATTACCAACTTTACTGGATGCAAGCCAGTCAATGTGCCGATATAAAAATACATGCAGGTAGGGGCAGAGACATTTTTCAAATGTTGATTTCAAAAGTGCTCTTTTAACCATGAACAACCGATATTCCTAAGTATTCTATGCTGAGGCAGGGAGGCACTTCGTTGTGGGTGTTACGTTTTTTTTTTTTTTAGAAACTCTGCTTCCGTGCTGCAGAAATTATAAATGATCGCTTGTGGTTCTCCTAATTAATACACGTTATTAAATGGATTCGGCTCTTCGGCAGTTTGACGAGTATTTCTCGTAACCGCTATAAAATATTATATTGCTAATGACATACAACCATCTGAACGTTGCCACAGGATATGTAACTATTGTCTTCAGTTATACAAAGCTGTTCTTTATAATTTATTTATTTTTATGCGTTAATGTGTTTTTGAAAAGTCAACAGAACAATATGTTTTCCCTTTCGCTACGCGACATTCTTTCAACGCGTCCGGGAGATCCTCCAAATAATTTAACGGCATTATTAGCGTTGAAAAAAGTTTTGGTTGTTAGGAAATGAAAATATATATATAATGCGAAAACAAATATTAAACATTTGTTTGCTAGTGAGTGAATGTGAATTGTTTCTCCCTAACAAGCTTCGTAATGATGTTCCTTCCGTAATGGGGAAAGTTCTGAGCGAATTTGGCTGAATAGCGAGGGCAAGCGGGACAATGTGCTGTGTATATATATCTTTTTTTTCGCTGCGGAATGCCCGAAACTGGTTGTTACAATCGCGTTCTCCCCGGATTGGCGAACTTGGTTGCGGAGTGAAGCGAAATGAAGCGCGGGTCCTGATTTAGTCATCCTGTTGTGGCCGGTCATGTGATACATTCCAAAATAAATTACGGACGTTCGCTAAATGTGGCGACGCAAAAACTGGGCAAATCCACTCGAAACCTGAAAGAGTGGATTTCCACTGATTCAATAAGTTGTAAGGTTTTGCACCGGCCAAACTATTGTTTTCTGCTAATTGACTGATCATAAAGTGAGAAAACAACAGATTCGATAGCAGATTGAATAAGTTTAATATTTTCGCTTTTGTATTAGTATAATAATTACTGATCAATCTGTCATTTTAAAATAACAGTTTCATTCCGTAAAAAAAAAATAATTGGTCAGTTTTGTTGAAATGTTTACTCTGTTTGTATCATATTTGAACAAATGTATTCTATAAAATACGTATACAAATCAATTACTCAATTAAATAATAAAAGGCTCCACGAAAGAGAAACCATCTGGTCGTGTTCCTAGAATCTATTTGTATACGGCGCATGCGGTCGTGGGTGGCCAATGGATTGCTGTGTGCGCATGCGCAAATATATCGCACTTGAATCCTAGGCGACGGTTGAACATACCTTAAACAGAAGGGAAACAACGTGCAATAATATAGAACGCTAGTGAAATAAGTGATATAAAGAGGAGTAAATAAATAAGCCAGTTGTGTTGCCGCGACGAAGGTTGTTTGCATATGCGTGGTAATGTTGCTTTGAGGTTATGCATCTGTTGAAATTGTATATTGGAAAATTACCAATCATATTCGTGGTGCTATTGATTAATGAGATGTGATGCATATCCCGCAGTTTCGTATTATCTGTACGGTGAATGTAATTAACAGCGTAACGGCGACTTCGACGTCAGTTAGTTCCGTAAACCAACAACGACTTTATGAATGGAGGCTCTGTCGTTTATTATGTTAAATTAACTTAATTATTTGATAGATTGCAGCATTTTTTTTTAAATATACGAGCCTTGATAAATTCAATTGTGATTCCAATATATCGGTCTTTGGAAAAAGTAAATTTTTTTCCGTAATACGAGACGTTGTTCAGTTGGTAGAACTGCGGCTGCACTGTTGTTCCCGTCGCTCCAGCCNGCACTGTTGTTCCCGTCCGCTCCAGCCGAAGAAGTGACTGCATTCCTGGCGCGCGATGTGTGTGTGTGAATAGGCAAGTACCACTTTTGCTACTTACGTAAATTACAGGATAAATATTAATATCCTATCCATATAATATATTAAGTATATTATACATAGGCACTATCGGAGGATGCTTCTGTTTAGACAAGACTGTGTTACTTTTACATGTCTTATGTGTACATTTAAAATCTGTAACTTTGTGGTTTAAGCTAGGTTAAAAGCTGTATTATTATAAATGGGGACAATGTGATGTCAGTTTCATAAGTAAATATAATATGGTTTATAACTGCCAAGAATATAGAAATCAGCAGAATACGTAATTTTTTTTTTTTTTTTTGTATTTGTTAAGATTAGAGGCGCACGGGTAAAATGCAATAATTTTTCTCGGAAGTGTTTTTTTTTGGGTAGTACTAATGTTCTCGAAAATATTCTTCAAAAGGGCGTATGTGAAATACCACTACATCCTTGCAAACGCGGTAGTGAATACCACGGAAATTGAGGTGTAAATACCATAAAAATCGCTGTTAAAAAAACGTAAAATAGCACAATTCGAAATATGCACTGAAGAGCCAAAAAACTGGTATAGGCGTGCGTATGCAAATAACAGAGGTATGGAACCAATCAGAGTAACGCCATGCGGTCGGCAGCTAGATCGGTTACCGCTGCTACAATGGCAGGTTATCAAAATTTAAGTGAGTTTGAACGCGGTGTTATAGTCGGCGCACGAGAGATGGGACATAGCATCTCCGAGGTAGCGATAACATTTGGATGTTCGCGCACGACCATTTGACGAGTGTGCCGTGAATATCGGGAATCCGGTAAAACATAACATCTTCGACATCGCTGCGGCCGGAAAAATATCGTGAAAGAACGGGATAAACGACGACTGACGAGAATCATTAAACGTGACAGACGTGCAACCCTTTCTCAAATTGGCGCAGATTGGATTTGTGGACTGCCCTGCAGGATTCATGGTGTGAATTGTCTCCTGTATACCTTCAGACATTAGTCGAGTCCATGCCACGTCATCTTGCGGCACTTCTGCGTGCTCGCGGAGGTCCTACACGATATTAGGCAGGTGTGCCAGTTTTATTGGCTCTTCAGTGTACGTACACGAAGGGAACCGAACAAGCTCTTTCTGCACTTTGAAGTAACTGAGGATTGCAGGTCAGTTTCAACTAACCTAGTAAAGAAACGATGCAGTAATTTGTGAGAGTTCCTAACCTAACATGACCTAACCTAGTATAAAACGGCGAATAAACTGTTACTGCACTTTAAACTAACCTAACATTGCGGATGAATTTAAACTAATCTAGAAAAAACAGGAAATAAGCAAATCCTGCACTTTACACTAATCTATCATTGTGGATGGATTTAAACTAACCTAGCAAAAAAATGTGAAAACTAACCTAGCACTGCAAGACACTTCAAACTGCTAAAAATATTTCCGTTTGTGCTATTTTATGTCTTTTTAACAATCATTGGCACTGCCTTCACCGCAGATTTGCCATGGTCACAACTCTCACCACAGAAATGCGTTTGTTAGCATGCAGTGATAATTCACCAACAGCCTTTTAGAGAATAATAAAGTAACGTCAAGCCTCGCAGATAATACCATTTTCGCGCATTATTATTTCGTGCCGTTCCCCCACTATACGTTTTAAAATTAATTCCACACAGCAGCATGTAATTTCTCACTCGCCAACACACGAAGCGATGTATCCTGTCGGTTTGGTTTGGGCTATCGAAGACGAAGCCTTTAGCTCACACTGAAAGACACTTCATTTCACTCGTTAAACTACATGATCAACAAATATTCCAAATATGATGGCTTGGACCACGTAATTACACCAATTTTAAACCAGAACACTCGTTCGCACACAATTTATCACCTTCTCAAACACGTTTCTCCCTTTAAATTACGTTGTAAAGGCAGGTAAATGGCGTCACACAATCACACTTTGCAAACCTAAACAAACTGCGTATTGACTTCAACAGGAGAATTGCAGAGGGCACTGCAGATATTCGCAACGCAAGTCGCTACCTCTCCCCTCTGCTGTCAATTTATCTTCGAAAAAGTTCAAAATTTTTTACCTTTCATGGTCAACTTACACATTGTTGTTAAGTTACTAAATTACGCTATGGAGGCCATTTGTTATATGCTTATTAATGAGTTAATGGAGAATGGCAGCAATAGTAACAAATAACAGTATGCCGAAAAAAATTGTGAAATACATTTACAAAAAACATTATTGGGTTAAGCTAGGTTTGTATGGCTTGTTGAAAAACAACTTTCATCGAGTCATCCTGACCTAAGTAAACTTAAAGCTAGACAATACAAGACTTGACCAGGAGCATTCGCATGTTGAACCTCGGGGTACCAATTTCGTTTACTATTTTTTTTCATTCTCGTTGCCAACGTAACAATGTACATTCAGCAGCAACTCATCACCGGATATAGTACTTTTCAAATGGCAACATTGACTGTTTACATTCCGGTAATGTTTGTAACAGTGCCTGTCCAAATTTGGAGAATAATTCGGCCACACAATAGCCATATATTTATTACTGGCTCTTAGTGTAGAAGAAGTTTAATTCTATGTTTCAGTATATTCATTACATAGCATGTATAAAACGTGTTCTATATCTCTGTATGCCATAAATGCATGTACTTTCAGAATATTTGATGGACATAATAAACTGAAGCGAAGTGAACTGAAGTTACACAGGACGTGAACAGGCCACTGTGGTCCAGCCATAAGAGGCCAGCTAAAGCGTAAATGCTTGACGCTTACCTTGCCAGCAAATCAATCCACAACTCGTAGCTTTATACATATATTATTATTTGGACGTATAAGATTATTGACTTAGATCAGATGTTTTTATTGGGACAGGATATCTAGCAAAATCAGGAAAAAATGAAGAAACAGTTGCATAATAAAAAAAAACATAATATATCCAGAAACCAAATTGTAATGCAGTTTATATGTTAAACTTCCAACCCACATACATGCGGCTGTTTTGAAACGTTTGTGCACCTGAATTAAGAAACTTACTGAATGTTGTGTTTTATTCATAACTGAATACAAATTATGCAGATTTTTAAACATGATTTTTTTATTACGTATTTTTTTTGCATGTGGTGTAGCCCTGATAATTAATTTATGATATTTATTGACCATTTGTGTGTGGCAATCAAGTTTTAATATTTACTTACAACAAAAATATGGGTGAACTATTTTTTTTTTAATTTGAACATACATATAAACTCAATATAACATTACCATCATGTGCATACATTTATAATAAATAAACTTTACACATGAGAATAATTATAATATCTTTTATACATTAATTAGGGGTGTGCGAATAGTGGATTTTGTTGTTCGAATATTTTTTAATCGAATAGTAAAATTGTCGTAGTCGAATAGCTACTAGTAAAAATTTAATCTCAGTAATATATAATAGAAACAACTACAATTTCAGTAATCATGCAACAAACTGTTGCCATACAAATAAGACTTGCATCTTTAAGTACAGTATATCATGTTTAAAATATGATTTGCTGTTGATTGAAATTTAAAAGTATGCTCCAAAATAATGTAGCCATTAATGAATAATCTTCTTTATATAAATAAATAAATATATATATATATATACTATATATATAATAAATTTTTCATGAAATATGAAAATATGATGCAGATACATTGTGACAAAATTATGATAACTTGTATGCATTTTTACTGCAGGGAAGAATTGAGATATTTTTGGTCATCAAAAAATATCCCAAAGTTCTTTGCAGAAAAATAAAAGCCCTATCGGGAAATGAAACTCTTTCTTTTGTTTTCTAGTTTTATTTTCAGCTATCATCAGTTTTGTTATAGTGATCATCATTGTTTCCGATATTCGTGACGCCTTGAAGTTGAAAAGGCGAATTTTTGCGGTTGAATTGGTAGCACATTCTGCAAACGCAAGCGACTTGTTGCACTATTTGCTAACCAACTACAAACCGTTTATAGATGTTTGCAGTATATTGCTACCATGATCCTGAGTCGGTACGAGAATCCGGTTACCGTAAGTTGTAATTCTATGAAACACAGCGTAAATGCAAGCGTTCCGTTGTGAACGCTTGCAACCGTCTTGAGACCAGTCAACTTGTACGACCCGCTACTACTAGCGCTGTTAGTTCGCGTTCAGCCCACCACACCTGCGATGCGACGCCATCTTGGTATTGTTTGTTTCCAGTCGACATCACTTTTCTCTGGTCCACCGTGTTGCTGAATCGTGACATCGACGATGTACCGAAATTGTATACTTTTGAATGTTTTTTGCAGAAATAAAATGTTATGTTTTCCCCGAATTCCAAAAAGTATCTGTGTGTTGTGTTCGTTGCACGGGGTCGTGTGGTATCTGGATCAAAACGATACAAAAACGTTTGTGTTTTGGTAGTGCACAACCGCGGTAACATAACATTTTCATGCGCTTATTTCTTCGTCTGCACACAAGAAGAAGAAGAAATATATATATCCTACTTCCGTAAATGCTACATTGAAAGTAAATGTGTGTGGCCGGTTTTTCTTAATAATCTTGGTTTTTATCATGTTTATAGACGAGTTACCCAATAACATAACCGATCTAAAACAACCTTGCTAGGATCGTTTATTTGCCGCCTTATCAAATGGAAAAAAAATCCAGAAAAACGACCAGTTATCACAATCAGTAATGGTCCAGCTCTAACTACTGTGGAATACATGTTTAAACGAACGACTTCAACTGAGTAGGTGTATAATGTCAAGCAATTGACCACTTGAGATGGGAATCCAAATTATTCGCAATTTTCGCAGAAAATATTTCGAAGTTCGAATGCGAATAGTTCGTAAATTACTATTCGCAACTATTCCAATTTTCTAATATTCGCACACTCCTAACATTATCATTTATTAAGTTTTGCGCTTTATAGTTTTTTTTTTTTTTGGCAACGTAACGAGTAATGTTATATGAATTGCAGTTCTGTTTTAAAAACTGAAATTTCTCCAAAATTCAAAATTAATCTATATCTGTAGATTTTGAAAACGCAGTATGTATTTTTCTTAGGGCTGTAATGTGTAGATTTATGGCCACATACCCATTTGACTCTTTAAATCTTAATCAATCACAAGTCTTGCTACGGCCATTTTGCAGAGGTTTCCACTAGTTGGAAGGAACTGAGGGTACNGGGCGTTGTCTGCGGCCGTGTGAATCCGCCTTTAAGCTTGTTTCACATTCATGCAGATCATGCCAAATAGACATACCGGACAGAACCGATGGTTATTCACATGTAAGCAAATTTTCTGCGTGGCCATTTTGCTGTTGAATTCGTGATTTTTAACTCCAAGATTCTAAAACAAATTATAGATAACAAACTAGATGCTGTCATATTTCTACTCTAGTTTATTAATTATTTTTTTAGTGCGATTTATTAACTAAATGATTTTTAAGAGATTGTAATTTTATTTTTACATCCAAAAATATTTTACACTTTAGTGGTTCATTTTCAAACTACGTTTGTTTAGTACAAATTTTGAATAAAATTAACGTTTATATTCACGTATTTCATTATAAATACGTACATTGAACTGTTCTATACATTTACATCAATACACGTCGATTATCCAAGAAATCAGTAGTATAAAATATGGAACCAGCTGACTTCTGGGAAATGTCGGCGAAGTCTGCTCTTTCTGCGAGCAGAAAAATCGGCGTGAGCTCAACTTTTCTGCTCGACTCGCGCGGAAACCGAGGACGGCTTCTGATTGGCTGTTCTAGTTGTCCGCGGTGTTTGTTCTGCGTGATCGGCGTTCATGTGAACAAGGCATTAACGGCACCTGCATGCCGCCGATAAACAAAGAAGAGCATACTGTGTATGTTGTACACGAGAAAACACGCTCACTTCTGGACAACATGCAGTTCGCACGCCCGCCGCACCACAAGCGCTGCGTGTACTGTATTTGCAAACCTATTTCGCGTGCCACAGTGCCATGATTTCACCATCTCGAGTCATGTTATCATCTATGGCATTGCTAGACCGTGACACGTTTTTGTAAACATTGCGACAATTTGTTGAATTTCGAGTTAATTTGAAACAAAATATTTCTCAATTTCTGACATTAGTACGGATTCATTAAGTAATGTGTTCGCTAGCATATATACTTTCATAATATGCCTAAAGTCGTAAGTAAAAAAATCTAAGTTAACCAAACCCCCATTCTTTTGCATGAGCTTTTGCTGTAACCAAAATAACAGTTGTTTGTTGACATGTAACGAACTTCACCATTCGACTTTTAAAAATGACTTGTAATTTGTACAATTTCTCTTGTAAGAAACCATGTTGACTTGTAACTTGTAACTTTGTAAAATAGCAACTGTTGTTGTTTTACAAGTTACAGGTTGTAACTTGTACACTCGTAGTTGTATGAAACAGGTCCCAGAGGTTCCGAACCCGCTGCAATCTACAGGTCCCTGCGTGGAAGGAGAATGGCGTAGAGTGCTCGTGCCAGTTGCGCAGTAGTCCCACTACGTCTTTGAACATTGTACTGCCTTTCTACCAACAGTGCTATCAAAAACAACGCGGGTAGGATTTAACATTGGGACTCTCGCGTACTGTAACCTACGTTCAATGCAACAAAAGTACATTCAAGCTAGTCAAGGTATTTCATTCGTATAAAAATATTGGTCTATTGGAAAATTCAGCTGCCAACAAACTCGTTGATCACTGTTGACCATGACGTTGACAGTTCTACTGGGCAATGGGCGAACTAATGTTTGCGGCTCTCGCAGAATACGAAAATCGGTCTACTTCATGTGTAGTCTATGGTTATCTGTAGCCCTTCTGTCTAGAAATGTACCAAGTTAAACTACCCACTTTTTAACTTTTGAAACATTTGCTCTGTTGGCAGCGCTGCATTGCGTCGGTTTTTTGTCTTCCGCAGTACACGCGCTTCAAACGCAGGTTGGCCACTCTGTTATGGTGTGACCAGGCCTTAGCTGAACGGCCTGCCTGATCACACCTTCAAACATTAAACCGGGAAACGATCGTGATTGCAACATCACCGAGCAGAAAGAAGACAGTTGCAGAAACCCCCACCCACTGGCCAGTAAACGGGGCCCGCAAAAACAACGCGCCCGATATCGGCCGGCGTAACACCCGGAACAGCGTATTTTGTCGTCGACCCGACCACAGAGAAGACCACGGAAGAAGGGTGTGTCCGGCCGTCGTTAACCGTCTCGTAGAATCAGCCTCCGGCAACATTGACAAGGTGATGACTTTCCAGTTAGATTATAATAAAATGGCGTGAGGTAAATATTATGAATAATCATCTTGGTATTCAATTTAAATCTCCCCCGATCAATAGTAACATTTAAATAGTAATTGTATAATCCTAATGTTAATAAACCTCATATTATACTTTTTGTGCTCTACCTAATCATTGATTCATTATTGAGCTACGCCCGCAGCAACTTTCACGTACGAATGGCTTAAAAGCTAAGTTCGTAACAACTCGTACACTCGCTCAGACTGTAGCTTTTTTCACTTTGATACTAGTGTCGTTCTGTCTCTCTTCCTCGACAGTTATCTCTGTCCACATCTCTCCTTACCGCTTGCTGTATTCTTATTTCTCTAGCAGCGCAGAAGTAAACGGAATCGTAAGTCCCAAGTTATCTTTCTCGTTAGGCCTGACACTACGAGCGACGCGCTTGGAATAACCAAATAAATTCCCTAATCTGCTGCACGAACTCTCCGTGTATTTATTTTACAATAGTTTCCTGCCCTTTTTTGCAAGTAGAGAGGTAAAACGCTGTGCGTCTCGATGAGGGGTTTTTTTTTCGTTTTGTTTCATTTCGTTAATTTTTCACGTGGCGTAGGTGTTATTATAACATGTTCCTTTGTTTCGGAACTTTTTATTGGAAAAAAAGAGTTTACGGTGCTTCAGTAACTCTGCAGTTTTCATTTCGGTACATGAGTTATCGCGGATTTGGCTCATAAATTTTTAACCTGTCTGGAGTTGTTGTCTTTTAGTGCTTTTAATATTCCGCAATCTTTCGGACCGTCAGGTATTTTTCATTTCAAATATTTGCGAGTATCGAATTTGAAACAGCTTTGTTTGTAAATGTATAGAAAAAATGTCCTTGCCATCAGATAGCTAAAATTCGTCGTGTAACGTGTTAAGGAAATTTCGCCTCAGTGCGGTAAGCGTTTCAAACAAAATGTATTCTTCGCGAAATTCTTTAGAAGTTCCCTACAGCGGAGATGTTTCCATAACATGTATAGTCGGTTTGCAAAAAAAAATTTAAAATTTGTATTTTACAATAAAAGTACATATTACATATGTGTATTGAAAATATACGCTCGTAGGGATCTTCTCGTGAAAATTTTGTGAAGATTACACTTTGTTTGGAACGCCTGTCTTTAAAATTAATGCACTAAAACGAAATTTCCTTAACATGGGATTTGCTATTTAAATTTCGCAGCTGCCAGTTGGTAGGCAGGGCCCTTAATGTTGCTACTTGTGTATGTGTTTGTTTTTTAATCGTTTAGTTTGGGTCTTATTTTTCTGACCCGTATGTTATTTGTCGCAAGTGTAGCTCTTATAACTTACGTTGTATCCGATTATGTCACGAACTGTAGCTGTGTAAACAAGAGTATTTTTTAAATTTAATAAAAATGATTTTCTTGATGCATTTCATTTTGTGTTATACCAAATGCAGTTTTTTCTTTTTTGTAGACCGAACTGTTTAAAGTTACAAGAGGAGTTTTATTTTAGCAAAATTTATAGTAGGACCTACAGGTGTATTGAAATTGTTTTTTCGATCCTTCAAATAGTATACAATAAAAAAAATTATATATCAAGTCATGAATACAATATAATTAAGGAGAGGGAAATTTAGCGTTTTTTTACGACCTGTGCGCTAGAATACACTGTACTAGGTATCATTTGAGCCTCAGCAGGGCGTAGCCAGTTTTACCTCAGATCAGGTGGAACGGGATTCGGCGCTTGTTTCCTAGCAGGTCTGTTATTGGCTCAGAGTTCACCTGGGCGTGTCTAATAAATTGTGGTCCAATTGCAAACATAACAGAAATGTACGTGTGTTTCAGATCTAGCTTGTCCTAAATGAATTCGCGAAATTTTCCAGTCCTTAAATATAATGCTTGAAAGGTTGTTTAAATTATGTTGTATTTATGTCACTTTGTTTGACGGAAGCATAAACAAAGAACGAGAATTCTTCAGCACCAATCTATTATTCGAACAAAAAACCGGCACGTAATCCACCACCAGTGCCGTAGCTTTTATTTTCCATTATACGGAAGTGACAATTTTGTACATTTCAACAGAGAATTATTACATTTTTACAACATTACAAAAGATAACCCGGGTTCTGACAGCATACGTCCAATGTAAACACACCGTTTACCACTAGTGGACGCAATGAACGCTGTTTGCAGTTATCGCCAGAAAACCCCTCCTGTGTCTTGTATTATTCTCCACCGTATATGTGGGAATCGTGCCGGACGATGCCTCTGATCGACGGGTCAGTCAGTATAAAAAGAATCGGAACCCCGATAGAGATTCGAACGTAGATCGTTTGTGGCCGAGCGCTACGCCTTAGAAACGTCAGCTAAAGTGACTTCTAATGCCTACTAATGACTACTAATGAGATGGGAACGTTTTTCAATATATACATTAAAAATAATCGACAACGTGCGTATATAAATATTTCAAGTTTTACAGCTTCACTTCTTAGTTCCCTGTTGAACTTGTTTTGTTGTGATATTTATAACATTATTAAGCACCAATAAAATACACACACAAACACTGTTGCTATCCTAATTGTAAGAAAAATAACAAACAGACTCTTCAGCTGTATTTTCGAAGATAGTTAAATGAGTTGCCAAACAAATATATAAAGTTGATTCAAATAAATATTTTGTCGACAGCATCATTTTTTTTCTCCAACACGGAGGTTTCTTTTTTTCATGCGTGTATTTTGTTAAATAAACAAAATCAATTTCTTTGCTTTTCAAGTATTGTTTACTCAACACTATATATTGTTGGGGCAACTAAATATATTTTTGACCCCATACAAACAAGTAGGCCTACGTTTATTTTGTTGACTGGAACAAACCTTTCTTTCATTGTGCTCATTCGCTTTGCCTGGTCCATGAAAGCATTTGCCCTGTCTGTATCTTTCTATTCTGCTACTATCACCCCCTTCCTTTTTTTTTCTCTCTCGTTCTCCCTGTTAGCCAACTGATAATCCCAAATGATGCTTGGTCTGAAAAAAAAACTGGGTAGTCTACAAGTTAAGTTATAAAGTATTCTAGGAACCAGGTAACGGTAAAGTGTTGTTACATGTGTGTATGCGCGCGCGACAATATAACGCTTGCAACTAACCAAGCNGGAACCAGGTAACGGTAAAGTGTTGTTACATGTGTGTATGCGCGCGCGACAATATAACGCTTGCAACTAACCAAGCAAAGCTTTTTACGAGTTCCGCAAAAAAGTGCCACGACCCAGAAACGCAGAGTTCAAAGCATAAAAACACGCAATTTTGTAAGTATTAGTTACGTTTAATTTTTATGAACATATTTGGACAATGCAAACGCACTGCTGAAACCGGTACAAAACTAAAAAATTCCACAATTGTCTTTAAAAAAAAATAAATAGTCATCTGCTATTAACATTTAAACATATTGTTATGAGTCTTCTTTTATCATAAACTCATAGCTATTAAAGGATAGAATAAGGAAATAGGTTAAGTAGNGGAACCAGGTAACGGTAAAGTGTTGTTACATGTGTGTATGCGCGCGCGACAATATAACGCTTGCAACTAACCAAGCTAAGCTTTTTACGAGTTCCGCAAAAAAGTGCCACGACCCAGAAACGCAGAGTTCAAAGCATAAAAACACGCAATTTTGTAAGTATTAGTTACGTTCAATTTTTATGAACATATTTGGACAATGCAAACGCACTGCTGAAACCGGTAAAAAACTAAAAAATTCCAAAATTGTCTTTAAAAAAAAAAATAGTCATCTGCTATTAACATTTAAACATATCAATAAGGTATAGCGTAAGCGTTAACTTCTAGTTCGTGTTAAACGCGTAAAGTTTAAGGAAGCTGTTCTGAAAAAAAATAATGNAAAGTTTAAGGAAGCTGTTCTGAAAAAAAAAAAATCGGGGTGTGACTGTGCCGGGTACAAAGGCGTGGGTTTTACGCGAATACGTCTGCGATAAAGGGTAGTATTTTCTTTGGGATACGGGAAAGAAACGAAAGTAGAACGGTTTATACGCTACTATTGTGGCATGAACCAACAGTAGACGTCAATTTTCGTTCAGCGTCAAAATGAGCGCGCTGGTACATCGGAGTCGCGAGATGTACTGCCCGCAAATATTCGCCCACGTCCAAAACTGCCGTCAGTCGCCGCGGGCCCCCACCTGCGCCAACCCAAGGTCATGATCGCATCGTAGTTGCATACTCGATCGAACGAGACCACATTTATTTCAATCGTTGTATTAGTCACGGAGTTACAGAATGGGTCATCCTGTATACGCTACATCGCCGTCTCCATCCTGATATACGCTGTTCGCAGTTAACTGAGTACTTTTGGAAGTCCTGCTTAGCACTTACTATTCTCCTCAGTTCTTATAATTACGTCATATGTAACATTAATACTACCATAGGCCTAATGGCTTTATCCATGCGTTAGCGAAGTGAAACCTTGAAATTGTAAGGAACATGAAATGGCCGGGGGAACGGGAGATCCCCGAGAAAACCCCACCGACCAGAGCCATCGTCCGGCGCGATTACTACTTGCGAAAATCCTGAGTGAACGGGTCGGTTCACCCAGGGGGAAGGCGAGCAGTCTGATCGCTCAGCCACCGCGGCCCCTACACTCATAATGCAAAGTCAAGTTTTGGAACTGTTTTCCTCGATTCGCTGCAAATTTAACTGGGCATTTGCACGCCAGTGTCTGCGAGCATTGCACGTGCGGTTAACGGTCAGTGATTTTTCTTTTCCAGTGGTTAATTTCACCACTTTGCCTTGAACAGGTTATACCGCATGTGTGTGTTTGATTGTAAATACGTAACTATTTAGGTGGAACATTCTTCAGCCCTCCTCTGAGGTTGAGCCAGTAGGATACCTCCGAATGCGACATTTGTTCTGACACGCCGCCGTGTCTGATGGTGTGCCGCTGAATCTCCTNAGCCAGTAGGATACCTCCGAATGCGACATTTGTTCTGACACGCCGCCGTGTCTGATGGTGTGCCGCTGAATCTCCTTGCACAAGCCTTATTCCTAGGGGCAGTGACATTTCGAACAAAGATTTCGAGATAAGATACAGTCCAAAGCACTGTAGGGTCGTCCAGCTTCTTTGATTGAGTAAATAATGTTCNGCAAAGATTTCGAGATAAGATACAGTCCAAAGCACTGTAGGGTCGTCCAGCTTCTTTGATTGAGTAAATAATGTTCTGACACGTGTTAACCGTTTACACACGAATCACGAAGGTTCAGTGCCGGAGTTGCTTAGTCCTGAGTGGCTTGGTCAAAGACGGACACGGCACCAGCAGCCAATGAAGGTATAACAACAGCTGGCGTGTGTATATAGTATTGGAGTCTACTGTGTGCTCCGATTTTTACGCGAAAAGTCACTGGCCCTACTTATTTCGAACTGACATCTGGTGTGCTTAATTCAATACGATATTTAACACACACTGACTGCCTACTGACACTTTATCCATGGTTAACAAATGTTCAATGTAAAAGACGAATGTAACAAATATGTTGGTCGGGTATGAGCCTGTCTGTTGAGACTAGCTCTTCAAAAGAATATTGAATTGAGTTGTTTGATTTTAATTAATGATCCATAAGAACTGTTATTTATGTTAAATGGTAGACGTGTACTACGTGAGCTCGTAAATTATATATTCATTATTTAATTTTGTGGCTAATATCTCCATAAGTAAGTTTCTTAAACAAACTGAATTTCTGCAAAATCTTTTAATATTTACTAACTTCTAATATTGCCACCTGCTTTCTTATTCCTACTTTTGCATGTTTTTAAGAAACCGGAGCAATCCGTGCCCTTTGAAGGCTTTCATAATTAGGTTTATTTATCAAGTATTCTACTAATCTAATACCGGTACTCATAATATTTACTAGGTATTCGTGAGGTCTCGAGAAGTATCGTACCGTCGCGCTGTCGTACTTGAACGCGGGTACCATACCCGGCACCTGGGGGACGTCCTACGCCCAACCAGAAGCAGACGGATTCCCCAAGTCTTCTGCCAGGCCGCGCGGGGTTAATGCACGAACTGTGTTCCACCGAGTCTCTCCCCTCTAGCGCGTCGAGGTTCATGCGGCTGAAGGGAACGAGGGGTAATTACCTCGCCGAGGTCAGGGAAGTACCGTGCATGTACTCCTCACCCCCTCCGCGACGTGTGATGGTGGAACGGGGGTTGTTTGACCTCCCTCCCCGCTCATGCTGCACCTCTTTTTCACAGCCGGCCGCATCCCGAGAGGAGTGATATACGGACAATGTCCGAGCACTTCTTGGAAGCCCTTCCCCGCAAAAACTACCCTCTGGCCTTCCTCCCCTCGTCGACGCATTCCCCGACGACGGCGCCCCCTCGTGCCAAATTACGCGTGCTTCCCGGGTTGCGTTCTCGTTAACTCGAGCGCCGCTGGAATGTGGCCAGTTCCGACTGTTTGCGCTGGGCTGTTATTACGTCGCGCCTGGGAAAACTTCCCGACCTCTGCGCCTCGCGCGAGACGAAGGTGGCGTCCAAGAATTCCGAAGAGGAGAGAATTTTTACACCCTCGCCTCTCACCGCACGCGGAAAGTTTTTTTCTTTTCTTTTTTCCTGTTGAAAATGCGTAGTGGTGGGGAAAAGGCGGAGAAAAGGCGCGGGCAAAAATACATGGATGTCGCGCACAGCCGTGATGGATGGTTGACAGGTATCGCTAAGAAAAGGTTAGAATGTAATAAACATCGTGTTTCTAAAACATGTGACGTGTTTTAATATGTTAATTTTCTCCTTCCCGTGAGTGAAAACTTGGCGAGAAACGATTCTTATGGCTTTTACTCGAGTCCCGCTACTCTTAAAGACGCTGCAACATGCCTGCAACAACGGGAAGTAAATGGGAAATCATTTAAATTGAATTTCTTTCTTTGTTAATAAATTGTAAACATAACTGTTCGAAACAACAAGTACTTATTCTTCGTGATATATGTTAAGATGTGCTGGCACGTTACGTAACGTTGCTAAATTTTATGTTTAAATATATATATATATATATATATATATATATTACAATAACATTTTAAGGTATTTGTGTAATGCACGTTCCCAAACTGGCATGCTTATTGCAACACACTTTTAGTTCATTTACACCCTACAGCACAAAGTATAGTCTTCTTGGGGTTTGTTTCAAAACTGNTTTAAAACAGCCCTCTTTAAAATTAATGCACTGAGAAAGCATTTCTTTAACATTGATTCCCCATTTGAACTCTGTGGCTGCAGGCTTCGTTGGCGGAGTCATGAACCAAATCGGAAAAAAAAAAAATTGTAGCGTTAGGCCAAGCTTTCCTGTTGATTTCTCAACCTGGTTGAAGATACTGATGTCTAGAGATCTGGAAATTTGACACGTTCATTCGACGACTATGCTAGACTTGACATGCCTGTGTGCAAACCAGACGCTGTCATTTGCTCGTTGGCTTCTGCCGTCATGATAACCACTTCAGCCTGTCAGTAGGTTGGGGCTTATAATGCCACGCACTCCGTGACTAACTGAGGAGGTCAGCTCCTAGGCGTTTGAGGTGTCGGGGCAGTGTCGTGTTCTAGTACCCGAGCCAGGTATCTTTGCTAGGCCTGCATAGCCTCTCCCACCTAGGCGACCCAAGCCTCCGAGCGTGGTGCTTCGGCACCCGACACCCCTGGGTTTTAGCAAATTGGGCTCTACCGTGGACGTCCCTGCCCTTCCCGTACCTCACATACGGGAACTGGAGTATCAGACCTGATGGATATACCGACATTCAGCAGCTAGGCTCGTCCACTAGCCGAGGCGTTGGACTAATCGCTCAGGCCATTGGGTGACAGAACCCAACTATCTCAATTTCATTGTGAAGAAATTAAAGATAATGGAAATGGATTTGTGGAGCTACCCACTAGTATCATGGACGATAGGAACGACCCCATCTGATCTTCTCTCGGGTGTCCGATCCATTTAGGTTGGATTCGTGGTGGCGGTGGTTGAAACTTCGCAAGCTGTGGGAGGCCTGTAAAGTTCTCTCCCCTGAGAAGGTTGGACATAGTGAGTGGCGACACAGCTCCGGTACTGTCATGGAGAGACAGTAGATGTTGGGTAGTGCCTCGGTGACAGTATTCGTTCTAAACAGATTTCATAAAGTCTGAATTCTTTTTCATAGGTCTTACCGAAAATGTTGTATACTATTGGAAAATTAAGACTTACGCCTTTATTTTAAGGCACCCAAAATGAGTCTTGCCGAAATTGACACAGTAGTGGAAGAAAGCTCAATTTTTTTTTATTCTTACAGCTGTCGTGTTGAAACTCTTAGATTGTTTACGAACTGGTAAAAAAATGTGTGTGAATTATTTGTGGAAAATTTTCCCTCTTGTTTCTAAAAAATTTCGATATTATTTGAAAGGCTGCAAAAAAAAAACCACAATGTACGACTTGTGAGTTTTGGAATACGCTTGTGTCAAATTTGTGTTAAAGACTGCCGTTAGTCCAAGTGTAATGGATTCCTTTGGAACTGTTTGGAAGTCACGGCGTGGTGTCTGAGGAAGGAAACAGGTTTTGGATATCACGACCCAGGAGACGGGGTCCTGAAAGAATGACACTATTGAAAAGTCCTAGATGTACAGTTTTATTTTCCGAGACGCATGCATTTTGCTGTTGCCGTTTATTGAATTTATCAGCGTCCTTACCGGTAGATAATCTAGTTTTGTTCAAAAGGGTCACTTTTTTTTTTGCTGTAGTAAGTAAGATTTGTTTTTATACAGAAGGAAAACGAAATTCAAAATTCAGATAACTTATTTTCTCCAGCAGCTACTTTTTTTGCCGTAACGTTAAGGGTGAGACGTTCTTAGTTACGCGGGTCATTCAAAATTCGGCAGGTTGAGATATATATGTTTCTAACTGGCACTTCTATTTACTCATGATGTGCGTCATTGCAGCCTAGTGTAGTTTTATGCCTCGATGACACGGACGAGCCTTCATGTGTATTCGTAAACGTAGCAAATACATGAACAGTGACGTCATATTTAGTGTGTTTTGAGTAACACGTTTGAGGCAGATATGGTTCCTGCTATAACGTATATTGAACTGACTTAATTTTCTCAAAAATTTACGTGGCACAAAATTTGAAGATTTCGGCTTGAAAAATTATTGTTTTGATCTCTTAGACGTCAGTTCTGTTTACGTCCAAAGCAATACGTTGTGATAAGTTTTTTTGACTGAAGCTTCCTTGGCGAGCTGGAAGATGTGGTGACAAGTCATTCGTTGTCGTCGCTAAGCTTGTTAATCCCATGGCACGGTTTAGCGGTACAGATCGTAATTAAACTTCATGATGTTTATGCTAATCGTTTCGGTAGTTAAAAATAAATTATTGCTTTTGCCGTTGCTTTAATCTATTGTCAATGGCGTTCTAGCTATATTTCTGGCTTATCCACTTTCATCAAACCCAGAAAAAAACAGAACAAAAAGTGCGTGTAATAATGAAAACTAAATAGAGATAAATGTGTATTTTATGCAGAAGTTCGGTTTGGGATGTTCTGAATTCGTGTTCGTTTCATACCTCTGTGTTTTGTCTGCTGTTCATATTCCCCGATACATACGTATTAAATTTTAATTTCAGGATACTTGACATATTATATGTTGGTCTTTTCGACATCTGTTGTATGAACATACTGTTATAATTTTTAAAGTCAGTGAACTTAGCCAGGTTCTTTAACGTATTTAGCTCTTAATTAAATAAAAGATTTATTAATAATTTCCTAATTTCTTCACAGACACTACAAAGAGGATAATTTCAACTTAATGTATTACATTCAATTGCTCTCACTTTCTATTTACAACCAATATTTATATAATCGCCCATCCCCTCACATCAATTAATGCAATCAAATAACTAATATCAGTCCAAATAAACAGCGTATCAATACATATATAATTAGTTTGTAAATTGCATGTCCATATTTAACAGTTCCAATATTTACAGTAAAGCCCGTGTTACGCTTTCATACAGTCCCACTTTAATTCAGTCTACATTCAATCCGGAATGTTCTACAGTGCTCCGAGTGCCTCCATGCACAGTAGCCATCTACTCGTCGGATACCACGCCATCTCGCCCATCCACATCACACACACTCTCATCTGCCGTCTCCTCGCAACCTCCGCCATCGTCCGTCCCCTCCGCTGATGTCCTTCGCTACACCAGATTAGCACAACTACCACACTTCAGCCAGGTGGTCACAAACCACAAAAATAACTGCCCATTCTCCTGCTACAGAGGTATTTATAGTGTCGTCGGCCCTAGCCCAGAAACTTCTTTACATGTCGGGTTACGCCGAGTAAGGAGATTACTAGAAAGTTCATGCAACAGCCCGCCGCCGCCGACACAGATTTCTCCAGAAGGGCGGCCAATGGGGGGATGGTGACACCAGTCCAGGTAGCTGTCAATCGTCCCGCCCGCTAGGCAACATAAGGACGGCCAGAAAGTGGTGACTCACCCCCTCCCCCACCACCACCGCGGGACGGTTGCACGTGCGTGTAACAATACTTACGAAGTGGAATCATAAATGCATCGGCACTTTTTTTTTTAGCTTTTATTAGCGTAAGCATAAGTAAATTTGTAAAAGATTTCCTTTTTAATAATTTTACAGCTTCACTTGACCGAAGCTTTGATAAAGTGATCAGGCCCATGACAGTGTTAGTTCTACATATGGCGGATGAATACACAATTTACTCAGTATACCGTAAACAGCAACAAAGTATAATTAAAATTAAATAAACGTAATATAGGCCTAATTGTTGGCCAAGACTTACTGTGCTATAACTATGCTATATAACATCACATTCAGCGTTATTAGCTTTTCCACCCATGACAACATAGCGCATAGCAAAAATTCACTACTATGCTATTTATTTTTATTGTTCCTGTATTTTTTTTTGCAGGAATTCGATTCCTTCTTTTTACGAGACCATGAACGCTGTGACCCAATCAAAACTCAATATCGTTTGCTAAGTATCTGGATGCGGTTAGCATTAACCCTTACATGTCGAATTTCCTACTGTAAATTCTCGTTCACAAAATTTTTACACGGCAATTTTAAGTCTGTTTGTAGTACTAGCGTGCCAGACTTAACAGAAGAAACCAAAATAAATTCTCTTTATATGTCTTAACGCTTTCGACGCATATTGCTTTTATTCTGCTATATTCTGTTGATTAATATTTACTCGTGTTATTTCCACATGCTGACATTTCCACAAGCCGATGACGGTTTGAAAAATTCAGCGAATCCTACCAGAAGCCATTTTTTTGCTGTATTAGATGTTTTATTTTAGGAACTAATGAACTTATCTCTGTTTGTATATTTTTTGTAAACGGATTCGTCTCAGGAAGGAAGCTTCCCCTTTTAACTCATTTTTTCTTGTTTTCGTTTGTTCTTTGCATTATCGTCGAAAACCTTCGAAATGTCTCTAGACTTTTCGCAGTGAGATATTGGGAAACTCTTTCCCTGACATTTGACCCAGAAACTTGTATCAGTAAAAAGAAAACCTGAAACTAACAAAAATTGCAGATAGTAATTTCTTCTGGTATAGTTATAATGCGTGCTCTGTCTTATAATACAATATAAACCTTGGTACAGGAACGGGCCCTGTCTGTCTAGACAACTAATGCTGTCCTAGAACAGTANCTTATAATACAATATAAACCTTGGTACAGGAACGGGCCCTGTCTGTCTAGACAACTAATGCTGTCCTAGAACAGTAGTCTTAGAGATGGGTGTTTCTCGATAGTATTTCTGTACCTAAAATAGCTTAAATACTGTGAGTACTTTCATATTTTCCGATTATTAATCTGTTATTGCTGTATTCGCGGTTTGGTCAAGACTACAAAACTTTCTGCAATACGCCAAGTCGGTCCTACGCTTCCGTTTCAAATAGTGACGCATCAAGAAACAACAGTTAGGAAGAATCTTTTGAATTACGTACTTGATACAATACCTGTCCGTGCGCTTTCAAAAACGTAAATTGGGCCACCTGCATATTTGTTGTTCTGTATGTCTACCTTCAATTGCCCTTGTTTTACTGCTGTATTTTGTTGTCTGGGGTATTCCTCTTGATAAACTTTACTGGCATAGTACAGAATATTTGTATTCAGATTTCCACGTATCATATACAAATGTGTATTCATAACATCATCATCTACGTAGTTTTCTTTTAGGTTGGGGTTGACATCCAAGACTTCTATTGAAAACGAGTATGTGAAAGTTAACACTTAGTATACCGGTATACGTAAACAATTTACTATTTAAAACTACTTTTCTTAAATTGTTTGTTGAAAATAAGTAGAGCAACATTTTTTTTTTCACTGTATTCAGTTGAAACGAATCCCATTACTTTTTAGAGAATTTTGTAATAATAAATTATATAATTTGTACATTTGGTGTTATGTTTATTTTTATGCGTGAAATATTGGCAGTAATATCTATAGAATACTGTAATCACATAAGATTTTAATCTGTATTTCTATTTAATGNATGCGTGAAATATTGGCAGTAATATCTATAGAATACTGTAATCACATAAGATTTTAATCTGTATTTCTATTTAATGTAAACTTCGATAAATTTTTTATTGGAGTTGTTGTAAACTGCTTATCATAATTCCTCAGATTTATCTCCGTTAAAACCCGATGGGAAAATTTCCCGCCAAGGATTATCGCGTGGCATTGCGCCGAGGACCAGCGAAACATTTTCTGTGAAGAGTCCGAATTTATTTCCGATTTTGTTATTTTCTTCATCCCATTCTTAGTATTCCCGTGCGTTCTTCGGTTTTGTCTGAACGAAACTGATTGGATTTTCGCGAGCGTCTCCTGCATACTTCGCATACTACAAGATACACTCTGAAATTGGATTGGTTGAGCATGTCGTCTCCCGCCAACAGGGTTCTTCTACCTCTGTCAGGTTATTCCAGTAGGACTTGAGCAACTCGCACTTTATTTCAATGTCATTGGTTATTGTTAGGGGCAGTGATATTTCGCGAAAAGATTTCGAGACAAGATGCAGTCCAAAGCACTGTAGGGTCGTCCAGCTTCNATATTTCGCGAAAAGATTTCGAGACAAGATGCAGTCCAAAGCACTGTAGGGTCGTCCAGCTTCTTTGATTGGCTAAGAAAATGTTCTGGCCCGTGTTAACCGTTTGCGCACTAATCACGAAGGTTCAGTGTCGGAGTTACTTAGTCCTGAGTGGCTTGGTCAAAGACGGACACGGCACCAGCAGCCAATGGAGGTATAACAACAGCTGAGGTGTGTATATGGTATTGAAGTCTACTGTGTGCTCCGATTTTTACGCGAAAAGTCACTGGCCCTAGTTATTGTAAATAAAATACATAACTAACGTCCGTGGAAGGAGCTTTGACCTTCAGTATCTGAATGTTGTATTTCAGTTTAAAGTGACCTTTTACAGAAACCTCGGTGTGACTACTTTTTATCGTTATATTTTTATTGTCGTCGCGTTTAATGCCATGAAACAGTTTGTAACAACGTTCCGTACATCCCAACGTTAACGTTACGCCTAGCTTGAATCCACAATTCCCCCAATTGTGAGACGGGCACCTGGAGCTTCAAGATTCCAAGCTCACCGGTTTCTAAGTTTTCAGGATAATTGTCTGCGAAATCTCTTATCTTAAAAGTGTAACGGGCATAATATAACCGAATTATGCCCACTGGAGTCTCAGACGGGAAGTAGCACGTAGATTTCGACTTTTAATTAATTTTAGCAGCGTGCTTTCTATTCCAGAAACTACCGACGTTTAAAGATTGTATTTGTCAACTCTGAAAGTACATAGTGTGACCAGCCACCACCAAATAAATTATCAATGGGTGTATTTTCACACAGCACTACACAGTAAAAAAAAAAGCTATTGTACGCTTTTCGAACAATTCTTTGGAAACTTAGTTACCAGATATTTTCTTCTAACTGTACAGCTGAAGTTTTACAAGTTGTTTTAAGCAACACTCGGAATAGTTTTTGGTAAAAATAAACTTACGTCTGCAGCATTTACTTGTCAAAACTCAACATTAGTTTTACAAATTCTACAGTAATGTTTTATAAGATTTACTGTAATTTATTTGTATGGTTACAAAAATATTTCTTTAGTTTCCAAGGAGTTCCTTGTAAAATTAAAATAATAATAACAATTTTGCAGCGCATAAAAAGCTATTTCTGAAGCGGTTGCCCACTGGCATACGAGTATGTAATTAACTATATGAAATAGTATAAGTACAGGTAGAGACCTGAAGAATTCGCGGATTCATTTCGGGACAAGCTAGAATTCAAAACACGTGTGTTTATATAAATTTAGCCATTGGTCCACGCGGTGTTTGACACCTCCTGGAGAACACTGGCCTTATCGTCGCCTTCCACTGAGACAGCAGACAACCAATGTGCAGTTGATATCGGCATATTTGTACATACGACTGTGCACTCTAGCCTGCAGGTCATTGAACTCGCGAATTTTTCAGGTCTCTAAGTATAGGACATTTCAGACAAACAAGCCGCTTCCTTCTGGGACTCCCGCAGACACGTGAAGTGGTAAGGCTACACGCCACCCACCCATCAGTTCCCGGCGGGTTTTCTCGGGATACTCCCAGTTTCCGCCGCCCTTGCATTCCGACGCTGGTACATATTCACCTCATTTCATCCTCATCAGCTTCTAATGGTCCCACGTGCCTGCCTGCATCTTTTTTCTCCTTATTTTTTGCCGAGAAGCGCAGGAGCTATAAGGGTCACACTGGCACGCGCTACGAGAGCGCCATAGCCTCTACGCGCAGGGCTCTGAGCAGGCGTGCAGTGTCCTCGTAGTGCGGCGTGTACCTATGGGACTTTCAGCGGTGACCGTATCATTGGACTCTTGTCCGGCTAGTATGTTTTAAGATGCGGCAGTCTGGGAAAACCGTTTCTAACTACACTGAAGAGCCAAAAAAAAAAAAAACTGGTATTGGCGTGCGTATGCAAATAACTTAGGTATGGAACCAATCAGAGTAACGCCATGCGGTCGGCAGCTAGATCGGTTACTGCTGCTACAATGGCAGTTTATCAAGATTTAAGTGCGTTTGAACAGGTGTTATAGTCGGCGCACGAGAGATGGCACATAGCATCTCCAAGGTCGCGATAACATGCGACACCCCACACGTCGAGAGTTGCTACCGAGTGGCTCCAGGAACACTCTTCTGACTTTAGACAGTTCCATTGGCCACCTAAATCACCATACATGAACATTATTGAGCATATCTGGGATGCCTTGCAACGTGCTCTTCAGATGAGATCTCCACCGCCTCGCACTCCTGTGGATTAGTGGACCGCCCTGCAGGACTCATGGTGTGGAATGCCTCCTGCATACCTTCAGACATTAGTCGAGTCCANATGGATTAGTGGACCGCCCTGCAGGACTCATGGTGTGGAATGCCTCCTGCATACCTTCAGACATTAGTCGAGTCCATGCCACGTCGTGTTGCAGTACTTCTGCGTGCTCGCGGAGGGCCCTGCACGATAATACAGGATATTAGGCAGGTATACCAGCTTTTTCAGCTCCTCAGTGTACGTCGGAGAGCTCCAGAATAATATTTACAGCATGCGTTGTAACTTTAAAGTACCATTCCTTCCTCGTCTGGGTCACGAGTTCTTTTCGTAGGCAAAACATACTCAGGGCACGTTTAATAGTTCCGTCAAAAAACCAGTTGAAGCGCCAGGCAGACAGAACCCTAATACGCAGGGCCAGTGACTTTTTGCGTAAAAATCGTACCACACAGTAGACTTCAATACTATATACACACCTCAGCTGTTGTTATACCTCCATTGGCTGCAGATGCNAAATCGTACCACACAGTAGACTTCAATACTATATACACACCTCAGCTGTTGTTATACCTCCATTGGCTGCAGATGCTGTGTCCGTCTTTGACCAAAGTCACTCAGAATTAGGTAACTCCGACACTGAACCTTCGTGATTCAGGCACAAAACGGTTAACACGGGCCAGGACATTTATTAGCCAATCAAAGAAGCTCTACGACCCTACAGTGCTTTGAACTGTATCTTGTCTAGAAATATTTTCGTGAAATATCACTGCCTCCTACTTATAGGGCGACCGAAAGTTCTTGACGGTAATCCTGGTTGATCGGTTTTTCGCGTAAGCACAGTAATTATCGTAATGCATCTTAACTGGTGGTATTGCAGACGTGCGGGTGACAGCTTCGCTAGCGACGTCTGACTAGGTGGCTTCGGCGCGGCAATGTCGTGTTGTATCTGAGGATCCAGGGTGGTGGTGGGGGGTTGGTTAAGGAGATAATACCTGCGCAGCGAGTGGGATCAATCAGCAGCTACTCCCGCCATATATCACTGAGCGTGCGGTCGCTAGGGGGGGTCCGGGTGCCTTGTAGCTCTCCGACCGCAAAGGGGGCGCAGACCCTCATTAAGGAGATTACGGCATTCAAGGCCCGCGACGCTGCAGCTTGCATTCCCACGGCGAGAGCGTAATCCCCCGCAGCACGCCTGCGCCATTAGCCCCGGCCATGCCTCAGGAGCCGGGCAGAGTCTGTCCGCAGTCCCGGCAGTGCCTTAAGGGGGAACCATCCTTGTAATCTTGGATTTACCTATTCTCCTCCATAACTTAATTTAGGATGATTTATTGAAAAACGTCGCAATAGAACCTTACCTGTCATTACGGACATACACTAAGAACAAAAAAAAACTGGCATAGACATGCGTATGCAAACAACAGAGGTATGGAATAAATCAGAGTAACGCGATGCGGTCGGCAGCGCCTCTATAAGACAACAAGCGCCTGGCAAAGTTGCTAGATCGGTTACTGCGGCCACAATGGCAGGTTATCAAGATTTAAGTGAGATTGAACGTGGTGTTATAAATGGGTGCACGAGAGATGGGACATGGCATCTCCGAGGTAGCGATAAACTTGGAATGTTTGCGTACGGCCATTTCAGGAGTGTACCGTGAATATCGAGAATCCAGTAAAACATCAAATCTTCGACATCGCTGCGGCCGGAAAATGATCGTGAACGAAAGGGGCAAACGACGACTGACGAGAATCATTAAACGTGACAGACGTGCAGCCATTTCTCAAATCGGCGCAGTTTTCAATGCCTCCTTAATACCTTCAGGCATTAGTCGAGTCTATGCCACGTCGTCTTGCGGCACTTCTGCGTGCTCGCGGGGGGCCCTACACGATTTTAGGCAGGTGTACCAGTTTTTTTTTGGCTCTTCAGTGTAGTATATGAACTACTAACACATATTTATTTAACAATGAACTTAATACGTAATTATACATATTAATTCATTCATACCTTTTAATGACAACCCGGGAACACATATTAACAATCCGGTACAAAAATTTGCACAGAACCATCAAATATAATACTGCTATTACGAAACATTTTCGGTACTTACCCTGAATATTCTGCTATCACACTTAAACGAATAATTTATGTATAAGGGGTGACACAGCCTCTTAAGGCGGTAGTATCCATTCCATCTTAGATTTTTCTCACAAATCTTTGTTATGAAAATTTATGATCAGACATAAAAAAAATTAAAGCTAGACATTACGTAGAGGACTACTTAACGAATTCTTTTTTTAATTTGCTAGGTTTCAATTATTGGCATTATTAAATAATGAGGCAATATTTGATTATGGTTACAGATGTGAAGCTAATATTTTAAGAAAAATAAGTAGGATTTCAAAATAACTGTTAAGATGTCCCCTGGGCCTTGAGTTGCTTGGTTTTTAAACAATTCCCACTGCTTCAAACCAGGTTAGCCTGGTTTGAAGCAGTGGGAATTTGGTATAGGGAAATACATGTTAGTAAAATTCGTTTCTTGGCGTTAAAAATATGCGCTTCTGTGCTATCTAAGCGTTTTGTAACAATTTTGTTTAGTCTGTTTCCCGTAAAAATAAAAAACCTTATAATTTAATAAAATAATACTGAAAAATATTTTTCATTCTTAGGTTTTTGTTTTAAGTGTATANGCTATCTAAGCGTTTTGTAACAATTTTGTTTAGTCTGTTTCCCGTAAAAATAAAAAACCTTATAATTTAATAAAATATTACTGAAAAATATTTTTTATTCTTAGGTTTTTGTTTCAAGTGTATATATATATAATATAAAATTCTCCCGTCACAGTGTTAGTCACTGAACTCCTCCGAAACGGCTGGACCGATTTTTATGAAATTTTTTATGTGTACTCGGTAGGTCTGAGAATAGATTTATATTTTTTTTATACCCCTAAGTAATAAGGGTGGCCACCCCCAAACAATTTTTTTTTATTGTTTTAACAGAATTTTTATTTTTTATTTTTTTATGATGTGGCATCAAAAAATACATACCCTCCTAAATTTTCACCCTTCTACCACCAACCCTTATTTTTTTATAGCGATATTAGTAATTTAATAAATTTTACCCTAGGTCGATAACTGATCAATTATCATCGATCATTTATCGATCTAGGTTACAGTTTAATACTTTTTATGGCAAAACAACGTTTGCCGGGTCAGCTAGTATAATATATAATTCAAAATTGGCTTTGAAAACCGAAATTTATTGACATGCATTTATTTCTCTGTTGCTTAATTCTCACTGCTTTCAAATACGGCAAAAGCCTTAAGGGGCCTCGACTGTCATATGGGTTCCTTTGTAAGCAGTCGTATCTATCCTAATTTGTAAAAAAAAANAAAGCCTTAAGGGGCCTCGACTGTCATATGGGTTCCTTTGTAAGCAGTCGTATCTATCCTAATTTGTAAAAAAAAACTATGGAATATTTCAGTGTATATATTTTATCAGGACACAAATGAAACTCGTTATGTTGTTGCCGTTNTAAAAAAAAACTATGGAATATTTCAGTGTATATATTTTATCAGGACACAAATGAAACTCGTTATGTTGTTGCCGTTAATAAATATGGGTATTGAAAAATAAATGTGGACGTTGAAAAGTGTCAAAGTCAGCATAAGTCGCTGTAAGTAGCCGACTGTTCCCGATATTAATTTTTCTTTAAAACGGTATTTTGAACTATAGAGATAGTGCTGGATTTTTTTTTNTAGCCGACTGTTCCCGATATTAATTTTTCTTTAAAACGGTATTTTGAACTATAGAGATAGTGCTGGATTTTTTTTTAACAGATTGCTGTACTAAAGCCCTATAGCAACCGTTTAAAATTCTGAGGAAGCAAAACACCTGCGAAGCTTGTTTCGGATCACCGTTGAAACNCCGTCGAAATTCTACCTTATGGCGGGATGTGACCTCGAGATGTTTAATTTTTTTCTACTTAGAGAGTCCCCTTAATATTGTCTACTACGGAGTCCCCTTAAGTGGGTATCAACATTTCCATCTTGGATTTTTTTCCATATCTTAGTAAAAGAACTTCATGACGTCGATTTTAAACATTAACGCGTGACATGGAATAGAGGACTGCTTTAAAGAATTTTTGAACATCGCACCGTTTCAGATATATCAATATTTTCCCACGTGAGGCATAAATTATTAATTAATGAGGGAACAGTCCACTGCGGTTACAGATACGAAACGAAAACCGTGAGAAAAATAAGTTGGATTTCCAAATGGCCGTTAAAGATGTTTCTCCTTCTACATTGGCAAACTTGAATTTGGTAACCAAGGTATGGAGGAGTATATGTAAATCCAAGATATTTCTTTTTTCGCCGTAGCTACTTCTCAGATCAAATATTTGAAAACGAAAACTTTCAGGGCATAGGGCATATCTTAACAGACATGCTTATGTCGACAATATTTTTCCCACGTTTGTGTTGCATCTCAAATCGTCATAAAGATCAACTCATTAGTAATTATTTTCCAGTACGACTCTCAAGACCTCAAGACCAGTCTGACATGAGAACTGAAACCAGTCCATTCTGGTTTCAGGAATTCTGTATAGTAGTTCTGTATGCAAGAGTAAGATTGCAATTTTAAAATTAAGTCGTAACAGCAAGTTATGAAAAGATATAAATCCAAGATGGCAAGAATATCATTACCTCAGGAGCCCTTTAAAATACAAGATGGCAAGAATACCATCACTCAGGAGCCCTTTCAAATACAAGATGGCAAGGATACCATCAACTCAGGAGCCCTTTCAAATACAAGATGGCAAGAATACCATCACCTCAGGAGTCCTTCCAGTTACAGTGCCCTCGATCGTGGACACTTTGTACGTGAATTATATTTATTGAAGGCTGTTCACGGCAAAGCGAGCACTTCTGGAAGCCCTACTTAAAATCTACTTTTCTCCACATTTTATATTCGTCCGCTGTATGTAAAATTTACATTGGTATGGGCCCAATTACTTCATTCATGAGCCAGTCAAGCGAAAACATTAAATTTTTAGGAACGTGAATATGTAACTGATATGCAAACTCGTACTCTAATTTGTCTAATGGAAACATCTGCCAACTCTATTTGCCGTCAATTTAACCCTTTAATGCCCACGTTGATTTATGGTTTCTGGTGTAGCAAATAAGAATTTTTTTTAAAATCTTACTGTACTTAAGCCTACAAGGAACTTGTTTCGATGTCACAACCAATAAGCTGTAGACAGGCTTCGTCTTGTGTGATCAGTAATATGAACCAATCACAGCGCCGAACAGTAGCACGGTTTACGAATCGGTTAGCCACAGGGAAGCTCATTGGGCACTGAGCCTAACGGTGTACAGCACTGGTAAAAAAAACCCTTAATGTGCAACATGTAGATTAAATTGTCTTCGCTGGGCATGGAAGGGTTGAGACTTGGAACTATTTTAGTATGTTCGCTGCCGAGTTAACTTGCAGCTTGCGCGCCAGAGTGTACGGTAACATGCACATGTGCTGTTAACGGGTGGTGATATCTTTAAAAGGTTGATATCTAAAGTGCTCACTTCACCGTGAACAACCGTCACCATACTGTAATGTAGGTGAAGTCGGCATTAATTTTGTGTACTGATTCAAGCCGTAGTCTGGGACTACGTATGAATATTAATATTCTTATCCAGAATTGCTTTGTTTCTCTTGTTTAATTTATAAAAGACTTGAAGACAATTAAAGATCGATAGTTTTGTTTGACTTGATAATGACTTAATTCATGTTATTTGAACTTAATAAAGGGTGCCCCAGTCATTAGTACAAGGATAAATTTTAAAAATCATCCGATTAAATCTCAGCCAGTCAAACACGAGTGATCTCTAGGACCGCTGGTGTTTCAATTACGCTGAACATTGCCACTTCTTAGTTTGATAATTCATACACGAGAAGTTACTCAAATAAATCAGTTCCAGTGATCACTTAGGAAGATAACCAATAGTGTTGGAAACAACTACTTACGAATAACATCAGATGAGAGCCCATATCTAAACATTTACAAACTTTGTGAAAAATTAGACTTCCACGNGAAGATAACCAATAGTGTTGGAAACAACTTACGAATAACATCAGATGAGAGCCCATATCTAAACATTTACAAACTTTGTGAAAAATTAGACTTCCACTATCTCAAAACTTAACTTCTCGCTGGCAGAATAACGGGATTTACAATGGACGGTCGTGCGTCTCGCTTGACACGGACAAAGGCTAAATTTATTCCATAAAATAACTCTCTTGTTGAAAATCTACCAGCATTAACCCACAAAGAAAATATCGTACATATATTCCTCTTTTTTTTTCAGCCGCGTCAGTGTCTATGACACCGTGAATTAAGCCATAATTACACTGTTAAAAAAAATATCTGGCAAACGTCCTAAACTGTAATGGGAGTTTTTAACTTATACAGTGACCACATGTCAGGCTAAAGATATGGGAATGCTTAGCATTGCTACTATACAAAGTTGCGAACTTCCCTACATTTGACTCTTTCCTGAGCAACTGTAGGAACGTTACCATGAGTGTATGGGAAAATATTTTACCATTCGCGCTTTGTCACTGTAGGTGTGCACACCGATATGGTAAATTTACAAATAGTTTCTTAGACTGTACTATTTATTTCCAGATGTTAAAATCATTGAATATAAACATAAGNATGGTAAATTTACAAATAGTTTCTTAGACTGTACTATTTATTTCCAGATGTTAAAATCATTGAATATAAACATAAGTGGACACGGACCAACAGGACCCAACCCGCTAAAAGCCTAGAATGGCTCGCAGAAATTAGGACGCGAATAAAGATTCAAACTCGGCTGTAGATCTACGATGCCTTCCCGTCAGGGGTCAGATGGCCCTGCACAATTCTGCACACAGCAAGGGTTCCGTGCCCAATCTTCCTTGTGGCTGATCTGATTGGTGAAATTTTCTGCGCCTCTTTGGTATGAATGGTTACGTCAATATCGTGAAGTACGCAGCACCTTGTTCGCTGGTTGTAAGAANTTTCTGCGCCTCTTTGGTATGAATGGTTACGTCAATATCGTGAAGTACGCAGCACCTTGTTCGCTGGTTGTAAGAAAAGTGCTAAACACAAGTACACTGCGTGACAAAAAAAATACGTGACTGCAACACGTGCGCACTGAAATTTGTGTGCGACCGAACTGGTTAATCCGCTGAGCCTCAAATCCATTATTTCGGGCGCCGCTGTGATGTTTATTTTGTTTGGAACTGTACAACTNGGGTTAATCCGCTGAGCCTCAAATCCATTATTTCGGGCGCCGCTGTGATGTTTATTTTGTTTGGAACTGTACAACTCTGGTTAAAAATTCCCGTATGTTCACAAATATGTTTATATGTAAATGTGCAGTTAATATACGGAAACGAAGTTCCGTGGAAACAAAATACGGAATGTCTCCGTATTGCCTGTGGATTCGAATTTAACGAACGAACACTGCTGAGTCCACGCGAAGGTTTCTTCGCAACTGTAACCAGAACATTGCAGTTTCTGCAGCAGTTAGGTTATCCACGCCATCTAGACCTATTCCGTGATACATCGAAGAATAGTAGCTCAAATATTGCTTCAGAATAAAATATTTTATCTTTTTTCAAATTTCTCTTTTATGCACGGCGAAACACCGGCAGAACAAAAATGTAATATATTTTCATTCTTAATTTTTTTTCGAACCGTATATGCAGAAAACCCACTAAGTAAATNGCAGAACAAAAATGTAATATATTTTCATTCTTAATTTTTTTTCGAACCGTATATGCAGAAAACCCACTAAGTAAATTTACAACGAGGTTGGTTTCTTTCATAGGAAGTTCTGTGAAATTTACGGAAAGTCCGTTATTGAAAAGCAATATGTCCGTATGTTAACGTAGGGTACTGGAAATTCGTTTACCATCAGTTTTCCGTAGAATGCAGATTTTTGTTTTAATATGGAGGTATTAGNACGTAGGGTACTGGAAATTCGTTTACCATCAGTTTTCCGTAGAATGCAGATTTTTGTTTTAATATGGAGGTATTAGTGTAATGCTTTGTCGTATATCGGAACCTTTAAAAATGTGTTTTTGTTTAATGTTATCGGTATCATATTTCTGTGAGGCTGCGGGCGTGTGCTGTCCCCCGCTACGTAGCGGACTTCCCATATAAGAAGGGACTGGGAAATTTCGCGAATTTATTTTAGGAGAAGCTTTACTTTAAACANACGTAGCGGACTTCCCATATAAGAAGGGACTGGGAAATTTCGCGAATTTATTTTAGGAGAAGCTTTACTTTAAACATATGTGCATTTCTGTTATTTTTGCAATATCACTCTAAAAAATGGTTGCCTGTAAAGTCGATTTTACGGGCGAAGATTTTACGTGACAACGTAGTGCTGCGCGCGCGGCAGACCGGCTCCACCGCGTCGTTCGTCTTTGGAATTGCTTCCATGCAAGGTGGCTTTCTCCTTGGCCGGCTCGGCTCCCCTCCTGTTTCCTCCCCTCATTTCCCTCCCTTGATTACCCCTCCTCGGTGACTCATCGTAACGTTACCGAGCGTTACACTTTTTCATAAGTGACTCCCAGCCGCAACCTAATTTAAGACGTTGTCACGTCAAAAAAATCCTTAGAAAGTTTTCTGTACGGCAGAGGCTGTTTTGTTTCAGTAATACAATATTGCTTTAACTCAAAGGTAAGGTTACAGAAACATAGCTTTCCTGTCAACAAATGTTTTCTTTAAACGTGTTTTGTTTTGTGTCAACATTGCCTTCCGTTACAGCAAAGAAATAAACATTATTTGAGCTGCTTTTGTTAACAGTGAAGAAACGTTACTTCGTGCCAGAGGTTACGGTTTAGCGATGTTGAAGGTTTTCTGTCGTTTATTGTAGTTCTCAGTACGTAACTATTATCCCGACGCCAACATGAACAAACCGTTGTATACCGCTGTCACGATACTGCAACTGAGTAAATGTGCAGTCCTCCTGCAAACGTTTGATGGCATCCTGAAGTGCAGTGATTCTCCAAATCACTTACCTCGCTTCCTAAAGGTTACGTATTCTGCCCCATGTCACTGCCTTCAATAACCTACCTGACAAGAGTGGTCTGGACCTAGGAAGACAAAGTGGGCGGGTGGTTAAGGGCGTTAGACTGGTGGCTCTAGTGGTCGGGGTTCGTCGTAGTAATTTTTTTAGTGAATATAATTTTGAAGTATTTGTTACTTCATTATTATTTTCGTATCACGGTTGTTTTTCAGAGCACAACTTATCTTCACAGCGTAACTGATTTTACCACAATGACGTCTGCTGAACTGTCGTAAGGACAATGGAAGGCTATCAGAGTCGTTACAATATACACTGAAGAGCCAAAAAAAACTGGTATAGGCGTGCGTATGCAAATAACAGAGGTATGGAACCAATCAGAGTAGCGCTATGCGATCGGCAGCGCCTATATAATACCAGAAGCTTCTGGAAAAGTTGCTAGATCGGTTACTGCTGCTACAATGGCAGGTTATCGAGATTTAAGTGAGTTTTAACGTGGTGTTATAGTCGGNACGTAGCGGACTTCCCATATAAGAAGGGACTGGGAAATTTCGCGAATTTATTTTAGGAGAAGCTTTACTTTAAACAGATGTGCATTTCTGTTATTTTTGCAATATCACTCTAAAAAAAAATCATTAGAAAGTTTTCTGTACGGCAGAGGCTGTTTTGTTTCAGTAATACAATATTGCTTTAACTCAAAGGTAAGGTTACAGAAACATAGCTTTCCTGTCAACAAATGTTTTCTTTAAACGTGTGTTTTGTTTTGTGGCAACATTGCCTTCCGTTACAGCAAAGAAATAAACATTATTTGAGCTGCTTTTGTTAACAGTGAAGAAACGTTACTTCGTGCCAGAGGTTACGGTTTAGCGATGTTGAAGGTTTTCTGTCGTTTATTGTAGTTCTCAGTACGTAACTATTATCCCGACGCCAACATGAACAAACCGTTGTATTCCGCTGTCACGATACTGCAACTGAGCAAACGTGTAGTCCTCCTGCAGACGTTTGATGACATTCTGAAGTACAGTGATTCTCCAAATCACTTACCTCACTTCCTAAAGGTTACGTATTCTGCCCCATGTCACTGCCTTCAATAACCTACCTGACAAGAGTGGTCTGGACCTAGGAAGACAAAGTGGCCGGGTGGTTAAGGGCGTTAGGCTGGTGACTCTAGTGGTCGGGGTTCGTCGTAGTAATTTTTTTTAATGAATACAATTTTGAAATATTTGCTACTTCATTCTTATTTTCTTATCACGGTTGTTTTTTAGAGCACAACTTATCTTTACAGCGTAACTGATATTACCTCAATGACGTCTGCTGAACTGTCGTAAGGGCAATGGAAGGTTATCCGAGTCGTTACAATATACACTGAAGAGCCAAAAAAAACTGGTATAGGCGTGCGTATGCAAATAACAGAGGTATGGAACCAATCAGAGTAGCGCGATGCGATCGGCAGCGCCTAAATAAGACCAGAAGCTTCTGGAAAAGTTGCTAGATCGGTTAATGCTGCTACAATGGCAGGTTATCGAGATTTAAGTGAGTTTGAACGTGGTGTTATAGTCGGCGCACGAGAGATGGGACAAAGCATCTCCGAGGTAGCGATAAACTTCGTATTTTCGCGTACGACCATTTCACGAGTGTACCGTGAATATCGGGAATCGACATCGCTACGGCCGGAAAAATATCATGAACGAACGGGACAAACGACGACTGACGAGAATCATTAATCGTGACGTGCAACCTTTTCTCAAATTGGCGCAGATTTCAATACCTCCTGCATACCTTCTGACATTATTCGAGTCCATGTCACGTGTTCTTGCTCGCGGTGGCCCTACACGATATTAGGCAGGTGTACCAGTTTTTTTGGCTCTTCAGTGTAGATCAAACTAAAAGTTATGTTTGTGGCAAGCCTACTTTGCAGTGCTTCATATTCAAACAAATTCTATGCGGAAACTCACGGGTTGCAGCAAAGAAAGCTTTTTTATTGTGTGGATTACAGTTCATTAGACACGCCCAGGTGAACTCTGAGCCAATAATAGACCTGCTAGGAAATGAGCACCCAACCCCGTGCCACCTGGACTGAGGTAGAACTGGCTACACACAGGAGCAGCAGCCAATCAACAGAACGCTGGGACCCGGAGATACACGGGCTGTGGAGTCAATCCTACAGGTTGTTTAAAACACGAACATGTAATACCCGTACTCATAAGACGCTGTTATTTTTTTACTGGGTGCAGTGCGGAGTATTAAATCTGCCTACTGTGAAACCTTCCCCATGATACTTTGCCTGGCATCGTCGAAGCTGAATTTCGGAAGTCGTGCTTAGTGCAGTGGTGGGGTTCAGTCTTGCTTCTGTTGGTGAATACTTTAAACGCCCCCTCTTTATGCCGAAGGTACTAGGCGACGCATGCGAGCTGCGCAGTAGGCATTCACCGTGGATATGATTTTAGGCTAGAACACTGTTTATGTAAGCAAGTGCTTTGAAATGTTTTTACTTCCTCTAACTTAGTTTTGATGAAACTAGAATATAGTCTTTTGGTCAAGGTATGTTATGCATATAAGACAGGGGTGTCCAACCTAGTGAGTCTCGTGCGTCACGCAGTTTCGTGTCGTGCGGCCCGCGGACTTGTTCAATATAAACACCATTCCGGGTATCAAAAGAAAGATTAATTCCTTTTCTGTACGTATGGGATTTTCTGTAATTAATATAATTAATGTAATCAAATGTAGCGTTATATTAATGTAAAAACTGGATAATACGTATAATTGTTTTTTAATCTATGTATTTGAGGTTATTGCGAGTTTAACGCTTGCGGCCTGTGGACGAGTCGACAATAATGGTTGCGGCCCTTTGAATGGAAACGGTTGGACACCACTGTTGTAAAGGGATGGGTCGGTTGAAAATTCAAGCGTTAAGCAAACACGTTCATCATTGTGGACCACGTGACTTTGTTGACAGGTGAACTGGCGGACTGGTGAATCTGTGTTGGGGGATTTGCACAGGACATGAATACGGCCTGCCTCATACTTTGTGTATGGCATCATNAGACTGGTGAATCTGTGTTGGGGGATTTGCACAGGACATGAATACGGCCTGCCTCATACTTTGTGTATGGCATCATCCAACTGGTGTATTTAAAATGTGCCCGATGCTTATTTACAAACTCAGCACGTGACTTTTACATAAATTCGAAGCGAGTTTCTTCAGCTCCTGTATTGCAAATATTACTTTTTTTACGTTTTGCTTTATGATTTATGTAGTTTGTGTCTTTTAAGTAGTCCTTGGCGGTTTGAAGCACTTAGAAGTAACTGTTGACACAGATTTTAAGATGTTTGTAAAATATTTCTTACTAAATACATCGATAGGAAATAGAATACTAATTTCAATTTTGTATCGAGAAATACAATAATTGTACTTATTCTGAGTGTTCTACGTGCATTTATTGCAATCGTTTTGGTGGGTTTCCTTTAGAAGTAACAAATCTGTGGCTTGGTTCATCAAAGAAGCATCGATATAAAATTTTGTCTTACTGCTTGCGGCATTTGGAAACCCTCTGAATAAAAAGCAGCTTTTATCATTTTTATCAAATTACTTACGTAGCGATGCTGTAATCGCATTGGTCATATCAAATTGCTGTTTCTTCACGAATTTCTGCAAAATTATATATTCTTAGAGTATTACATTTTAAAATAGATCAAGGATTTTATAAGGGATTGCTTATGCATTTTGTTAAGTACCGAGAAAAAAATATTTGATGAATAAAGCAAAGTTTGTTTAACACAACCAAATTAATTGTTTGTACAGGATAAATTTAATGTTCTGTCGCTGAAGCCACGTTATTTTGTTGTTCGTGTTTGGTTGCCACTAACTTTTAAGATTTCGTTGGTTCAATTAAATATTTTTATAGCTTTACGTCCATTAAACAGTTGCGGTTATCATAAAAAGAAACGAGAGCATGACCGAATTTCGAGCCCCTAAAGTTGTGCTTGAGAATTTCGCCCTAATTACTTCGACTGACGTGACTATTAGTGAAAGAAAGGAACGATTTTAGGTACATTTATTTGTAAATGCACGTGAACAAAAGTTTTGCAGCTTCACTTTTGTTGTTTCCTGTTGAACTCGTTTCTTCGAGCTTACGTAAACCATTATTAAGCATCATGAATGCACTAATAAACACTATCCTAATATTCACGAAAATTGCAAACCAATTCTCGGGCCGTATTTTCGGACGAGAGCAATCAAGTGATCCGATTACTATACAGTAAACCAAATAAATGCAAGTACTGGACAAATATGAGTTTGTTGCGGCAACAAATTCTTTAGTAATAGATATCAGATTGTTGCGTATTCACTTCAGACGAAATATTTATTTGTATGTGCCACCATAATTAGAATTTTTATGGTAAACAAAACCAATTAGTTGAACATACTTGTAAAATAGTTGTGTGTTCAAAATACGTATAGATGATAATGGAAGAACCAAACAATTAATCCGCTCGAGAAATAATTTTTAAATTATTTATTTGGTTCTAAGGAACATGTTTAGAGCAACAACATATTAATCGAGTGAATAAATTATTGTTCAGTGTAAACAAGTACTTTTCAGACAAATGTATCTTATATATGCAACTAAATCTTTGTCTCAGTGCGTGTGAGAGATGACTTAACTGGCACATTTCCCTTTAAATTTACTCTTTATAGAATTTATAACTTACCGTTTTATTTACGCATGGACTAAAAACTCTGCATCCTAAAGTGCCAAAAAAAAAAATTATGTACAGATTGACAGAAATTTTGTCTTTGTTATTTTGTTTTATGAACGCCTTAAAGTTAGTGACCTAATACTTATACTTTTGAGTTACCTTTTTTATGTTTGCATTTATTCGTATTTAATTACTGCAGACTTCTTTATTTTACAATTAGGTACCTCAATACCAAAGTCGTATATGTATCCTTGCAAATTTCTGCAAAAGTGTTACCGGCTAGCTATTAAATTATTTTCAATGATAATAGAAAGTTGGTCGGATATCCGTATATAAAAATGTACTTTTCCCGAGGTCCCTATCGTCCATGTCTTTTTACGTACATCAGCATTTTTATCGCGGGTGTTTCGACAGTAATCGAACCCGGGGCACTGTAGTTGCAAGATGCATGGCTCTTCCAATCTTCTTCCCAAGTCCTCCGACTTTCTTCTTCTTCTTCTTCTTGCCGTGCTTGCCGACATCCGGTCGCGAGGGGCCACATCGCCGGGTCGGCCAGTCCTGCCGGCGGTATATCACGAGCCCCAACTTCGCTTCTTTCCTGCCGCTCTGTATCCGCTATTGCGTCGGGTCTCGCCAACTTTCCTCTCGCGCTCAGAGTTCTTTGGATTTGGAAGGGATAAAGGGGGGGGGGGGTCGGCACATTCTCAAGTGCCGCGTCCGGAGACGGCCCAGAGGAAACCTGAGGAATAGCGAACGGGAAAATAAATCGCTGTTAAACAAGTCGCGTCCTCGAGTCGGCGTGCAGTTTGCAAGCTGATGTGTCTGCGACGACCTGCGCTGAAGTGTTATCAGACGAGAATACAAAACTGGACTTGGAGAAATAGCAATAACAGAATTATTAGTAGCAACAAGTTCATCAATTTAAAAAGTCTTCCAACATATAATGTCTCTTGAATCAATCTGACTCCTTGCGAGTTTCATGTACAGATTTGCTCTCCAGGGAATGACTGCACACAACGGATCTGGTGTTCTCGAAGTTTGTTTCTTACAGGCATCCACACAACAGTACTGTGTCTCTGGTGTTAATTATTTGAGTCAGATTGATTCAAGAGACATTATATGTTGGAAGACTTTTGCAATTAATGAACTTGTTGCTACTTCTAATTCTGTTATTGCTATTTCTCCAAGTCCAGTTTTGTATTCTCGTCGTAAGCTCAGCTGGAATTATTGGTGGCGAGTAGTTGGGAAAGAAAAGTGGCCTGCCAATATGGTGTCATCTTCGTGGTACGTGGATACCCTCACACATCTTTCCACTCTTATCGTTTCCAAAGCCTTATCAAAGTTTTTTATTTTAAAATGTGATTTTTAAAAGCATTTAGTTAGCCGCGACACATCTATTACTAATCACAACAAATTCGTCCCTTCACCCCCTCCCACCTCATACTCATAATTAAACATCTCAGACACTATATTTGATGATATTTGGCAACATTAGTACAGAATAATTTTCAGTGTAGTTTTTAAAGAACAGAATGCCTTCCTTACGTAGTACCGCCCTTCGATATATTATACCACGCTACGTATTTGGTGCCAGATTGTTTTGAAATAGATTACCTTTTTTTCGCACAACTCACGAGTACCGAGTTTTAGGGAATCATGGACGTAACTTCGTCTTTCGAAATAGCCTCCGTCTGCAGCGAAACATTTCTCTTAGCGATTCACAAAGCTCACACTCCCGTCCCGTCAATATACGTTGACTCCCGCGAGGCAAGAGAATCCCGATAAACAGTTTCTGCGCTGTCCCAATTTTTTAATACGCTGTCTTTTGGGAAGCGACTTACGCAAAACCACGCGGCAGTCTGATGGTGCGTGGTCCGGGGAACGACGAGGTTGGAGGGGCCATCTCGCACATCAGTTCACACAGCTTCATTCCGTAGTGTTTCCATGTGAGGTTCGGCGTTGTCTGCCGAGAGCACAGGACTCCCTCCATCGACCAGCGGCGACTCCTTCTAACTCAACTGCTGGCGAATTTCGTCATTTTTGCACGGTAAAATAAAGTGGTAGTGGTTTCAGAACAGGGAAAGAAACTCTAATAAACAGTATCCAGTGCTGCCCGCCACAATAACAGCAAAAACTTGTGTAGCGTCAATCTCGGTTTTGAGAAGTGTTTTGGTGTTTCGCCAAACATCCAGCCAGGCCTCTTTGCGTGCGAATATTGTTCATGATTCAGTTTGCATTGCGCGTTGTTGCGACGAGCAGGATATTATTGAGATTTCTACATACTATTGCCAAGTGATTCTCCGTCAGTTCGTGCGATATCCAACCGCTGAAGGTCAGGAGCGCGCGAGCCGTGGTAGGCTTATTGCGGCGGAGCGTGGCGGCATTCCTTTGCAAACCGCCGCCCGCTTCTCAGATTACGCTCGCCTGACATGCCTTCACTCTCGCGAGCAGGACGGGGCAAATGATGCGACGAAGAGCAGCAACACGTAACAGTGTGTAATTCAGGTCCTTGTCAATAAACTCAAACACGATCATGCACCGGCATTTGCCCGTCTAGAAGGTTCCGTAGGGTTCCCACAGAACGAGGTGGCACATTGGGAAGGGCACGAATTTGATTCTCGGTCCTGTCATCCGGGTTTCTGTTTTCCATGGCTTCCCGAAATTATTCCAGGCGAGTGTTGGGATGGTTCCTCACTATAGGTCATGGGCCGACTCCTTCCCCGTTCCTCCTTCTCTGAGCATCTTGCTCCGTCTCGAATGACCTCGCTGTCGACGAGACGTCAAGTCCTACCAACCTACTATATATTCCTAGTACCGCGCGACCACGTGGTGAACAGACTTCTATGGGCGCGCGCATCGTTCACATGTGGAAGTTGGCTACAATTGCACAAAGCGCCGGCGGTAAACAGATCCGTAGGTTGGTAACCATTAAAGTTAATGGTGTAGAAATTAGTATCTTGTGGAGGAATTTAACTGGCTGCCATAACAAATAAATGAAAGCTGGATTACGAGACATTCAGAGCTGATTTTCTCATATTCCTGCGAGCAGGAGTTATATGTGGATTTGTGTAATAGCAAAGTACAGTCAGTGCGTTCATTAGTTTGTACAATAACCGAATTTTCTATTTATGCCAGTTCTCGCGTGTTACATCTTCCTCTCTCTCTCTTTTCTCCTCTTCCTTTTATTTAATTTTTTTTCACATTCTTTCATAGCCTTTCACTACAAGGTTTTTTTAATATTTCGCTATTTACAAACGTGTTACTTTGTAGTCAGTTCACTTTTTACCAGTTTTCTCCCCTTTTTTTCCCCTTCTGGCGAGCGTACATATTTTCCTCTCATCCATAGACGTACCGTTTTCCATTTGCAAAATTTCCTCCATTTATTTTTCATTCGAATTTGTGCTAGTCATTAAGCTGGAAGTCCTCGAGCACATCTGTTCGGCTGTCACAAATAAGTAAGAGGTGTATGGGAGGGGGGAGGGGCAGAGAAAGTAAAATATCTGGGCATGAAAAAAAAAAACTTGTGCTTGTTTTCCATTTCCGTCGATCGCGATTCCGCGTCGGCAGACTCGCGTTTTTGCAAACGGACGTAATATTTTATTCCCCAACATCTGCAGCTACCGCCCCTGGGGGGGAGAGATTCGCAGATCGTCATCTGCGTGGGGAATAGATTAAGGAAAACCTCCACTGCATACGAATTGCCTTTCCTTCTCCCACTTCCATCCAACCCCTTCATTCTCACTCCCTCCTTCCTCTCCATCCTCCTCCCCAGCAGTCGTTCCCCCCTTTACTATTTCCATCCCCTTCCCCTTATTTTTTCCTTCTCTTACCCCTTCTGCACATCTACACGATTTTACACTGCTTTATCCGGGTAAAAGTGGCACATGTTACCAGATGTGGCGGTGTGCCCTTTACCCCGCTGGGGTTGCAATATTTATGCAACGATGCATTATGCATCGCGCGACCCCGGCGCAAATGGCGATCATTTTGGTTTTCCCTGTTCTTGTTGCATCGCGCCCGTTGTAGTACCCGCTGTATCGGCAGCACGGGGGTACTTTAGACGGCATTTTCTGCCGGCCCGCGTTTTGTGATTTGTCGTTTAGAGTCCTCCCCCCCCCCTTTTTTTTCCCTCCACACCCGCCAAGCAAAATGTGTTTGTGTTGAAAATGTTTGGGGATTTGTAGTCCCGTACCATTTGTTGGGCTTTATGCTAATTGCGCTGAAACGGACAGATGTAGTCTTTTTGCGGTATCCTGGCACTTTTTGAACAGAGCCTGTGAAAAGTCATCCAGTATATGACAGGTTTTGTTATATCTTAAGTGAATCATAAATCACAAGCGTTTACACTTCCGTTAACGTTATCGTACGTTACTTTTTACTTAAATGAAACTTTCATTTATATTTTTGTTTATAAATTATGTTTCTTTCATAGTCACCATGATTTGAAGACAAAGAAAATGTGTATGTTGGTAAAGGGCTGTTCGCGGTTAAGTATGCAATTTTGAAATAAACTTTTGGAATAAATCATTGTCCCTAATTACACACACTACTGCAGCACACAAAGGTACACAAACTCCCAGTGGAGTTGGCAGCGAATTTATAAAAATAATTCTAAGGCTTGACTTCGTATTGAAGTTTAATGTGCAAATAGGGATTTTTCGTGGAAGATCAATAACTACTTTGTTGATGTCATTAAAACAATTACAGTATACTACCGGGCAAAGTATTATCCCCGTTCGCTCTTTGTTTTCCAAATTAACGCACTCTCAAAATGTAAATGTTTTTAACACTATTGTAAACAAACAAAATGGTTTCCTTTTGGCTAATATGTGTGTGACATAGTTGTACATGTTTCAGTTTCGCCGTCTTAGCGTCAGCATGCGAACGTGTTGTCAGCCGGTCGGCGGATTGCAGAGAAGCTTTGAAATGTGAGATTGATGGAATTGTTTTTGGAAAAGTAGGTCTTTTTTTTTATATTTTTTTTTATTTTTTTTTAATTTTTTTTTTTTTGCAATATTATTGCTAGATATAATCTGATTATGCTTCAATTTTCGCGGCTTATTTAATTTTTTTTTAAATGTCGTTGGCGTTTCAAACCATCGTTCTAGTACATACAGCATTAGACATTGAATTTAAGCTTGTAAATATTAATTTTACTCTCAAGAATAACCACTGTTCTGCACTGATTTAAATTCATGCCATTATAATTAATTTAAATATTTTCCTGAAAACACACAACTCTCAAAAACGTCAAGCCTTATTTTGGCACATTTGAAAACATTCTATTTCCGCACAGATTTATACTTATTTGTGTTGTTTTGATGTCCCAGAATTTTGAAACTAGTCCTAAAAGCTAAGAATAAGATTAAGCCTCTACGGATTAAATTAGCATGATACGGGTTTTATTATTCCAGAAAAGTTTTAAACATAAGTCTATTTAGCAGGCAAAACCAGGACGTTTGAACCAGGATTATCACGCTTTTAACTTAAATGCAAGCTTTGGAATGTTACTGCACTTATTTTCATAGAGTTTTAAGTCAATGAGGATGTAATAAAGTTACGCAGAGTTAAAAGTTATATATATGTATTTACGTATATATTGGAACACGTGTATGTTGGAAATTGAAATAACTAACTGGGTCTTATGATATCTGAGGCCTCTCTAGAATCTTCCCGTCTCTTTGATATCCGCAACAATAAAGGTAGCGACCGTGATTACTTAAATGAGATAATTTGATGACAGCAATAGGTGTGTTGCACTGTTTGCAAGTATTTATTCAGTTTTACATCCAAAAACTCTTGGGTTCCATCTTGAATATATTGTTACACGCGCGGCTCGTCGCATCAGGCGTGCGTGGTACGACATCCTTGAAAAAG
>NQII01000528.1:132677-193528 GCA_002778355.1 Clitarchus hookeri | reverse complement strand
AAAAAGGGGGGGGGGTGGAGTGACTCACCTCGACCCTCCTCTCTCCCCAGGTAGCCTGCTCCGGCCGTCCGGCAGACGGGGAATGATTGACAGCTGACCTGGCTGGCGTCACAGCCCCTCCTCCCCCCTGCTGGAGAAGCCGACAAGTGTAAAGTATGCGCAAGAATATTCTGGGCGATGGCCTACGGCCCTATAAATATCGCAGCGGTGGAGGGTCGGGAGGCATGGTAGAAGTATCTTGCTGAGTACGGTGCTCGGGCGAAGTCGAGTGCAGCGAGGGACATCGGCGAACAGGACGGACGACGACGGGAGATTGCGAGGCGACGGCGGAAGAGGTGTTTGTGGTCTGAACGAACGAGAGGGCGTGAAACCAAACGAGTGAAGCCTTTTGTGCGCGAGGGCGCTCGGAGTACTCTAAGACATTGGGGACTGTTGGGGTTTTGACTGAACTGAGGCGGGACTGAATGAACATGTGATACGGACTTTATTGTAAATACTGAAACCTGTCAAGTATGGACATGTAATTTACAAAGTAATTCAATAGGGTTTGATACACTGTTTATTGACAGTGATTTTAAATGTTTAATTACATTAATATCTATGAGGTAATTGTTGATTTTTACTGGTTGACTTTGGTAATTGTAGATAGCAAGATTTATTAATTGAATGTAAGCTATTGAGTCGAGAGAATTTTATTTGTAGTTATTGTAAATAAAATTAGGAAATATTATTTTTGACTCTTTTATTTAATTAAGACCTCCACCAACCCTTAACGAACCTGGTTTAGCCCACTGACTTTTCTTAAAATGTAACTGCACTCTCTTATATTTGCAATAAACTAGTGCTTCAGGTCCAACTTCAAAGATGTCAGGATTCACTTTAGACCATAACTCGTATATATGTTTTCAACTTATTTTTTCGTGACAAACCAGCAACTTAAGTTTGTCAGTTCAATTTAAATACAACCTGTGTAGTAAAGAAAGAGAATGAATTGTTTACAATAAAACAAAATACAGAAAATTATTTAAAATTAAAAAATTTAAGTGACATGTGTTTTCACTAGTATATCAGTCAGACAGCACAGATAAAGATAATTAATATTTCCAAACATTTTGAATACGCTTTTTCTTACAAATTAAAAACATTTTTGTAATAACTGCATGATATTTTTAATGAAATCATGGCACATTTACTCGCAGTAGTTTAATAGCAGAGAATAATGTTACAATAAACAACGCCCACAGATGTGTTAAGCGTGGTAGAGTTAGCGAATAACTGGGCCACCGTTCAACCAGCTTGGTCCGTCGAACAACTTTCCCAAGTAAACATTTCTGTGTAATATTTAAATCACCGCTCAGCGTTTCTATCGTTGCGTATGTGCAGTAAATTAAAAATCTATCCTAATAGAAAACTTTACTGCTTTCGTTTAACGTTCTCCAGATAACTGGATTTATTCCTCGGCCAACTCTCAGCCAGAGAATTCTCTAGAATACGTAAGTGAAGCAGCCGCGTGTTTCGCGAACTCCAGTTCCACGCGCCAACAAAGTGATGTCATTGGCCAGCAACATCTCGGAATGCCGTTCTCCAATCAGCGCCTTGGTAACCTACTCGCCACACTCTAAATATGAATCAGTGATATCTGCAGTCAGTAAAATTATTGAACTGAATCTTCAGTTAATAAGCTCGTACTGGCGAATTGGTGGAATGCACTGATGTTTTACTACCAGGCCACAGAAGTTCAATAGGAATCAGTAGAGATCACTGTTTGATCAGTGAATACCAGAAATTAAAATTATCAGTATAATCTTACTAATTCAAGAGGAGCAGTTTCGCCATTATGCAGTCAAATTCGCTTACTTCGAGCTGTTTTAACTGTTTCGATTTTAGAGTGCCGCCGGCAGTTCGGCCAAGAGAATGTAAGGACGAGTGTAACCCGCCTTAAACACCGAAGAGCCAAAAAAACTGGTACACCTGCCTAATATCGTGTAGGGCCCCCCGAGCACGCAGAAGTGCCGCAAGACGACGTGAAATGGACTCGACTAATGTCTGAAGGTATGCAGGAGGCAATTCACACCATGAATCCTGAAAGGCAGTCCACAAATCCAATCTGCGCCAATTTGAGAAAGAATTGCACGTCTGTCACGTTTAATGATTCTCGACGGTCGTCGTTTGTCCCGTTCTTTCACAATCTTTTTCCGGCTGCAGCGATGTCAAAAATGTGATGTTTTACCGGATTCCCGACATTCACGGTACACTCGTAAAATGGTCGTACGCAAACATCCAAATGTTATCGCTACCTCGGAGATGCTATGTCCCATCTCTCGTGCGCCGACTAGCACCACGTTCAAACTCGCTTATATCTTGATAACCTGCCATTGTAGCAGCAGTAACCGATCTAGCTGCCGACCGCATCGCGTTACTCTGATTGGTTCCATACCTCCGTTATTTGCATACGCACGCCTATGCCAGTTTTTTTTTTGGCTCTTCAGTGTGTATGTTCCAACCCCCTCCGAACAGCGGCTGCCGACACTAAAGTACCATAACGGACACAGGACATTACACGGAACAGCTGCCGTTCCGGGTGGCGTGCGACTCAGGTTTCGCTGGGCAGAAACGTCAAGCACGGCAACACTTTTAATCGCATCTTAACTGCTGCTGGTATTTTCCCTCGGGTAATGAACGGCGCTGCGAGCACGCTCAGGTACCACGCGGTACGTAAATGCAGTCTTATCAGGAACCCAAAGCGACTCGCTGACACACAAATGGCGTCGAAACACGTGACTTCCGATCGCTACGTTGCGAGGGGATTGGACGCAGCATGCAGTAGCCGACCAGGCACAGGGTCCTTCCAGAGCATGCAAGTGAACCTCAAGCAGGGCTTCGGGAAGTGCTTGGGTTACCGTGAACAACCTTTAACACCCAGCACACGGCGTGTAGTACATTGGCTGCAAGCATGCGTGGCACAAGCACGGGGCACATGATAATGTCACGTGATTGCAACACTAACTCTTAAATTAATTCGGGGACAGATCGAGGTTGACGCCGCCCAGCTAAAGGAGACGACTCATGTCAGACACGACAAACAAGAAGTCGGGCAGTATTGTGGTGCCATCTGCCGGCCGTAACTAGGTACCTGCCTTCCTTCGCTGCTTGATGTGTGGAGCGAAGAGGCCTGGGCGTATATTAAACATCGAGAACCGAGGTGAGCGTGGAGCGGTACCGTAATGCGAGGGTGGGGGAAACGGGAGATCACCGAGAAAACCCGCCGGCCGGTGGCATCGCCCGGCACGATTCCCACGTGCGAAAACTTCGGGAGCGACCCCGCCGGGGATTGAGCCAGGTTCACCTTGGTGGGATGCGAGCAATCTGACCTCTACACCACTGCGGCCCCTATAAATTTTTTGAGTTGTAATTTTTAATGCCGTGGCATCGTGGTACTTGCCATATAACGTCAAGTATTTTGAAATCACGCCATTTGTTTTATCTATTAGAAGTGTGTGCCAAAATTAACGGATTTATAATAACAAGTGAATTTGATTTTTTTCGTAATTTTTTAAAACACCAATGTCGTTCTGAAATAATAAAAATACATTTTGCGTTAGTGAGAAATTACAAAGCAAAACAAAATGAAACAGGCTTGCGTGCATTCAGAAAAAAAAATTCTTGTTTTTGTCTCGATTTAATGTTGACGCTCGCGCAGTGAACACATTGAAAAAAACTAGTCCACAGTTTAGTATATTTGGTGACGTAATTTTTTATAGCTTTGCGTCCTTCTGCTTTACGAAGGTGTGCTTACTTACTCGTTGTTTGTGAACAAGTGGTGTATATTGTGTGTAAATTGTTGAAAATGGGTATCTGTTGCGAAAATTAATTGTAGCTATTTTTAGTTTTTAATTGTGAGGGCAGTATCCGTACGTAAAAAAAAATTACAACCCAGATTTGCGCCGACGAAGTTAATGTTCTGTTTTATTTACCTTCCCATTGTGCTCGACGATAACAATTCTGGCATAAAGCTGTAGCCTTTAATAAACATTATTCTACCTCCCACTGAATAAACTGTTTTTGAATAAATAATAATTTCGATGCGCCTGTTGTCATAACCGTATCGGCGTTGTCGTATTTTCACAGCAGCAGTGTTATAATATTAAAATATCACGTAGCCGCTTTACATGGGCAATAACTGCAATTTCACATGACCACTTGAGTTTTCATTTAGAGTACCAAAAGCTGTGTAGTGCTTTATGATGTGGGATACCGTATTTGAACAAATTGTTGTGTTGGTTTAATTGTTTTCTGGAGTTACATTACAGTGTTATAAAGTATGTTCGATTGGAAATCAGTATATTCAGAATAAATGGTAATGTTAAAACATGAAAGTGTGTCAGCAAAACAATTAAACTGATGTAGTGAATATTGCTTAGGTCAGATTACCAGGCAGATTTCTTTCTATAGTATGTTCGCGATTTCTTCACACTATTTAAATCAAACCTTTGAAAAATCACACCATGATTGACGTGTTTGGTTCTTACCTAAATATAATCTGCTGACGTAAAAGTTTTTTATTTTTGGTTATATTAAAAATTTGCATATATTTACATATAAATTATTATAATATTTATTTTATACTTAACATGAATAAAACCAGCGGGAGGGTGTGTTGGTAATGCCTGGTAAGAAATAGTTCTTATGTAAAATAATATTAAAGTGACTGCGCACAGATGCGATGCGGTGTTCTTTAGTGTAATTTCATAGACTTAGTTAAGCTTTGTTTGCACGAGGCGGAGGAATATTCTGAAACTACAACTTGAGCAGGGTTTTAGAAAAAAGTTGGAAGTAACTAAGAATTTATTATAGAAGAGTTTGTCAAAAACCAATAATAATTATTATTTACTGCCACGCCCTTAAGTTTAAATGTTCGCTCGATAAATATTCGGTGAGGAAACCACAAAAGCATTCAGTAAGTTTTGGGATGAACACGGGTTTTATTTTATCTTGTGCTGAGTCGGCGTGAGTCGTCTTCCTCGCCGATACACCGGTGTAATGTTCCGTTAACTGCGTGCAGATTGTCGTACGCTTTACGAAATTGTTCGCATGTGTACCACGGAAATTTATTCGGGTATTTAGATAACAAGCTTGGTAAAATAATTTTTCCATGCATTCATGTTAGCTTTCATGCTTTTCTCCAGTAAAGAGTGGGCCCGCGGTGGTGTAGTTGTTAGACTATCCGCCTCCCACCTATGCTAACCGGGTTCGATTCCCGTCGGGGCCGCTCCCGCTGGTCGGCTGCTTTTCTCTTGGATCTCGCGTTTCCCCCGCCCCATGCATTCCGGCGCTGCTCCATACTCACCTCGCTTCACCCTCGTCGGCTCTCAAGCCCTCGCTAAAAATAACAGGAAGATCAAAATATTTTGTGTTACTGCGACATTAAAGTAATGCCCTACCGACACGAGTCTACACTGACTTGACGTATGAAAAGGGGAGGAAAGTAGTGAACAGCGATAACCTAGTAATATGAAACCATAGTATTAAATTTTAAAACGCAGTATGAAAACTAAATGTAGTTTAGACCAGCGCTCATGCATTGCAAAGCAGTTTACTCGTGCCAAATATGTATATACACTGGAGAGCCAAAAAAAACTGGTATAGGCGTGCGTATGCAAATAAAGGTATGGAACCAATCAGAGTAACGCGATGCGGTCGGCAGCTAGATCGGTTACTGTTGCTACAATGGCAGGTTACCAAGATTTAAGTGAGTTTTAACGTGGTGTTATAGTCGGCGCACGAGAGATGGGACATAGCATCTCCGAGGTAGCGATAACATTTGGATGTTCGTGTACGACCATTTCACGAGTGTACCTTGAATATCGGGGATCCGGTAAAACATCAAATCTTCGACATCGCTGCGGCCGGAAAAAAGATCGTGAAAGAACGGGACAAACGACGACTGACGAGAATCATTGAACGTGACAGACGTGCAACCCTTTCTCTAATTGGCGCAGATTTCAATGCTGGGGCATCATCAAGTGCCAGCGTGCGAACTATTCATCGGACCATCATTGATGTGGGCTTTCGGAGCCGAAGGCCCACTCGTGTATCCGCAGGTGTACCAGTTTTTTTGGCTCTTCAGTGTATTTATAGGCCATAAATTATTTCCACATAACGAAAGAGAACTGCAATCTGTCGTTACTTTATACTAAATACCTACAATGTAAAACGCTGTAGTACATGTTCAAATATAGCTGTTGATAAGTAGGTAGCCTGTTAGAGTGAAGAATAGCAATTACTCAAAACGCGTGTTCGATTCCCTTCCCGGCGATTTTTTTTCGTTGGTAATATTTTTTTTTGTGACAAAATCATTGTAGTTAATTTAATTTACATAGAAATTTTATATTTTAACCAAAGAATACAAGCAAATTTTTTATACAAATGAAAACATCAATTAAATTCAAAAATTGTTTTGCTTCAACAATTTCGCTTTAATGTTGACAGTAGAGTAAGGAGGTAACGTTGTTACGGAAGTAATTAACGTTGCATTAACATTAATAACTTAACAGTATATTACATCATCAGCAATAGGTGTTAGGTACTGACCGCTCACAAACAACAGAAAGTTACCGATGTTGTAACATTAATATGTTGGCAAAAAATTATACTTTTCACTGTGCATACAGTGAATGGCGCATCTAATCCGCGCGTCGTGTTTGCCAGTGTGATAGCCTGTCTGATTTGTAATCGCGGTGTCTCGGGTTCGTTCGCAGATGCGTGCCTCAGAAGTGCTCGTAACACGTTCTTCTTACCTGATCCAAAGAAATCGCGACTCAGCATCGTAGTCTGTTATTCTCCACTTCCTTCTCCTCCTTAGTTTTATGATCGCTGTTACCAAAGCGCAGAAATACTAGTCTACATACGCTTATTGCAGTTCTTCCCGCTTCTCTCCTCCTCATTTTCCCCCCGGGACACGTTTATTCCTTTCTGCTCAGAAATCTGCAATTCGACGTGTACTGCACGATGATGTGTGTGTGTGGTTCATACCGCATTACTGCAACTATTGCAGAGCATGTCGACCGGGTGGTATGGGTATTAGCAAGTATTATTTAGTACTTACTTGTGGAAGTATTTGGATCGGCATTCTTGATTATTCGTATTATCAACAAACCTAGCACGTTTTAATTATTCTAAATGAAGATGGGAATCTCGTAGAATAATTTGCTGACTAGTAATCGAACGTTTTGATTAAATGTGTATCGACTTCTAATTCAGCAATTTCGGTTATCTTATGAATCGAGGAAATTCGCAACAATTGGAAATAAACGTGAGCTGAAATTCTTCGGCTATCATATTGTATCGAAGTCCAGTATTTATAGTAATTGGTTATGCGATTATCTTTCAGGGCAAATATGTATAGAGTCTAACACAGGACAATTCTATACGTAACAACACATGCGAGATTACGGAAAGCAACCTACTTTACTCTACTTTTTTTTTTGTTCTTTTACAAGAACAATCCTTGGAAACCTAGTTCCCAAGAAAATCCTTTGTAAATCTACAAAGAAGTTTCTTGTAACATCTGCAAGACATTGATTTGTAATATTACAAATGATAGTCTTGTATTACAGCTGACATTATTGCCAAGTGTACATAAAATTACTTTTTGTCTTCTTCTAGAAAACAGATGAAATAATTAATAACAGAGAATAACTAAAAAAAATATTTCAAAATATAATTTACAAAAAAAAAAAAAAACCTAGACTTTGCCAGCACGGAAATCAGAACTCACACCCCTTGTACCATTAGCCGGCACTCTTAACCACAAGACTCACTTGGTTTGCTAGTTTAAAACTTATTTTTATAGCACATATAGCAACAAGTAGCTACAAAATATTAATGAAGTAATTTGGTTTAGAAGAATAGATATATTTATTTCATTTTAAGATTTCTGTTGTTGAGTTAACAGATTTGGACGACTCTTAACAACGAGGTATTGAGAGCCGATTTAAGAGTTTTGCGTAGCCAGGAAACATTAACAATTAATTAATAATACTATCACGTTTTATTGAAACTGTCGTTTTTTATGATTATTTAAGTTGTTTCAAGTGTTTTACGTTATTCAAACTTGCAATTAATTTTTTCTTGCACGCAGCTACGCTTTACATCACCCATAGTTGTTGCACAAACAGCTAATTACTGTTTTACGTTGTTGAGGGTCCGCCATTTTGCTGAAGCTCGTGGAAACGGGTCAGTATAGTACAAAAATGTCTTGATTTATTTTTCAAATACGGCCCTTGTAGTTTTACAAACGAAAAGTTTTACAAGCATTTGTAAAATTGCAAAGAATTTCTCAGTAAAAATTACAAATTACTTTTACAGTGTTTTATTATTTGTCATGTGTGTTGCGAACATTTTTTAAATAAACCTTTTTAACATCTGTAATTTTAATTCACAGTTTGTACTCGTCGCTCGGGCGTAGTCACGGTTTTGCTAGTGCCATGCATTGGAAGTTGTAATTTTTTGTTTAGTTTTTATAACTATTTTATATTTAATGAAATGTGTTGTTGCCGAGTTCTTGTGTTTTCTGTGTCAAGTTAACAGCAGATTTTCTTCATGTTCGTTACCTTGAACTGCTTAAACGAAATAGAGAGTAAAAATAAAATCATTGAGAATTATCGTGTTAACTCTAGGAACTCAAGGCTATTAAATATGGGTGGCCGACCAAATATGACGAGAAACACAGCCATTGTTTCCCGGGAAACAAATATTAGAAAGAGTAAAGTGTTGGAGGGGAGGGGGGGTTTGGGTGTTACACCTCTATCATGACGTTGCAAAAAAAAACTGAACAGCATGAAAAAAATTACAAAAAAACTGTGCCAATGTCAGTNTGAAAAAAATTACAAAAAACTGTGCCAATGTTAGTTTTAATTATCTTCTATAAAGTGATACTATTTTGTTGCCCATTAGATATTTGCATAACTGGGCTCTTTCAGAAAATGATGTTCATTGTAAAACTGAAGGTGAAGTGTTCATATAGCTATGTCCTTGCCAGAACTACGCCTCCCATTTTCAAATTATATTCACGGGTCTGTAGAAAGTTCATTTACTGGTGCAAAACGACAGTGGTTGATCCGCCGTCAGATAGGCGGGATGATGATAACGTCTCCCAATTCGCCAAGAGAGCGCTCTCTCGCCCACTCTTGACGTCACGCAGAGTTCTATCTGCTGTGCCAACTCAGGGGAGAGAGCGCGAGAGAGGGAGAGTGAACGACGATGTTCCCTCTCTCTCGCGCCCTCTGTAGCAGCCTGTTCACACGTATACAGGGTGATTCTAAATCATCGGACAAACATTGAGGGGTGGTAGAGTTCACTAAAACAAACAATTATTGTATAGGAATATATGGGCGGGAGTGACGCGTTGAGGCACAAACACAAAAAAATATCACATGAAATGCAACACATTGTTTATTTGCAACGTCGCCGCTAAATGCCTTTTTACNAAATATCACATGAAATGCAACACATTGTTTATTTGCAACGTCGCCGCTAAATGCCTTTTTACAGCAATATTTGTAATAATGGCTCCAAATTGCTACCACCGACAGTAATGCAAGCTTGGTAGCGTCGGTGGAGTGATGCTGATGCAGCAGGTCACTGGCGCACCGTTTGACTGCCCTCAACTATCGCCACCATTGTCAGCCAATCACGCCATATGTAGAGGTCGCCAAGCATGCGTGACTGTTGGTGGATGCATTTCCAGCAACTGTTTTAATATTTTCTGTACGGAATCACTCGTTACGTATGCTGCTAATGAACATTTTATGTTTCCGTTAATGTGTTATGTTTTTGTGTTTGTGCCTCAACGCGTCACTTCCGCCCATATATTCCTATACAATAATTGTTTGTTTTAGTGAGCTCTACCACCCCTCAATGTTTGTCCCATGATTTTAGAATCATTCTGTATGTGTTTTGTTTCTACAGCAGTGTTATACATATTTTATCGACTTAATGTAATAATTTAGCTTGTGAAATGTTTAACGAAGTCTATTCGCGGTTCCTTCGCACTTCTTGTATCTAACCTTTTAAAAATCACTCCATGTATGACGTGCTTGGTTATTTCCTTATTATGTCACCATCACGAGCGTTGTATACTTCTGTTAACGCAAAAGTACCTTATTTTCTGTTAAACTTAACTTTTGCTTGTATTTTATTTATTAATTATGATGTTTAATTTTAAATTCATATGAATAAAACAGTGAGAAAACAGGTGTGTTGGTAATGCCTAGTGAGACATAGTTCTCATGCAAATTATTATTACACTTAGTGCGCACGAATACGGTTCGTTGTCCGTTTGGTATACTTTTCTATACTTGAAATTCGAAACAAACGCGCTCCGCCTCCTTATAGGACCTTCATCAACTTGAGCAGGGCTTCTGAAAATTTGGAAGTGACCGTGATTGGACTATACCAACCATATTCCATTTTATACGTTACACAAAGAATTATGACGTGGTTATGTTCAGGTTTCGCTTAGGTTAAGTGTGCACGTCTTATTAAACAATCTGCTTTGCACTTAATAATATAGTTATTGGCCAACCCAGAATACGTAAAATCAAAGTAAGTTGATATATAAAAAAAACACTTAATTTATTCGGGGAATGGAAAAGAACGAGCAATGTTTTATTTTCCACTATTTCTTACCTTTGCCCTCATAGAAATAATGCCGAAGGCTCGCAGAGGACACAAGTCTCAATTCTCTCAAGTGTGCCAGAGAGTTTGAGAGTGAATGTGGCGAGTGTGAAGTTGGGACACGGCCTAAGTAAAACTGGCAACTCTGGCGTGAGTGTTGCGTGCACATACAGTGCCATCTGTTGAGAGCGCTCGGAAGTACGTGCGCAACGGTCCCGTTGTTTCCTTTACGGCCGTGGAAATACACTTTGCCATGTGCCCGCGCGGTCTTTATTATCCTTTACCATCTTGGGAGTCAAGCCATCTCCCGCCCCTATCCTTTTCCCTCCCGCCTTCTGTACTTAACCGCATTCTTTATCCTTCGCTTTGCCGTGCGGAATGAGTTTAGGGCGGGCTTCGGAAGTCTGCTCTTATTACCAATCCCCCGTCTCCCCCCAACCACCCTCTCCCAGCTAGCATTTCAGAAAGAGCCTTAAACTTCGCTTCGCAACGTGCCTCGAGGACATGCTTCCGGCTTTTCCCCCGCCGCTGAATCTTTCACTGGTTTGAGGCCTTTCTTTGTTGTGGCTGCGAGATACCGGAGCTCCAAGACTTTCTGCAAATTTGCCTGCGTGTTGGAAAAGGTTTAAACATTTTCAGTTGGCGTATTCAATCTTTTTTGCCGTCTCTTATAATAGCAGTTTTNTGCGTGTTGGAAAAGGTTTAAACATTTTCAGTTGGCGTATTCAATCTTTTTTGCCGTCTCTTATAATAGCAGTTTTGTTAACTTAAAAAAAAAAAAAATGTATCCTTGTCTTAAGTGATAAAAGTTTTCATTGAAAATTAACATTATTTTCTCTTCTTGGGCTATAAAATCATATTTCAGTTGTGATACCATGCATAAACTTTCCACAGATTTCTTTGTATAAGTTTTCGACTGACTGACTGACTCACTCACTCACTCACTCACTCACTCACTCACTCACTCACTCACTCACTCATAAACGTACAACCCAAACCGCTGAACGCAGAGGTATGAAAATTTAGGGATGCTTTCCCCTAGCTGGCTGGCGTCCACTAACAAAGGTTTTTTTTCGAATTTAAACCCCCCTAAGAGTTGTGAGAAGAGGTAAACTATATTTTCGATGATTCTTCAATAGTTCATTAACCCCGTCAGATATCTTTGTGTTTTTAACTTCAAAGTGTGGCCTATGTAAATACCTAAAAAAAAATTCAGAATTTTTTTTCTAAATCAAACCTTAAAAGAGTAAAAGGTGTAAAATGAGTTTTAGAAGACTCCACAAGCTCATCAACCCGATAAGATATATTTTTATGCTCTTAGCTTTATATATACATAAATTTAATTTCGAGATTTTTTTTTAACTGAAATCTTTAAGGAGGTGAAATAAATTCAAATTTGTTTTTGATGACATGTTACTTAACAGTACATAGTTCATATGCCTGCAACCCTCAAACCAACATGTTTTTTTTAAAAACTTACCAAACGCGAAAAAGTTGAATATAAACTAAAACCTTCTCTTACTGAGAAAAAAAGTTTCNGTAAAGTGTTGGAGGGGAGGGGGGGTTTGGGTGTTACACCTCTATCATGACGTTGCAAAAAAAAACTGAACAGCATAAAAAAAATTACAAAAAAACTGTGCCAATGTCAGTTTTAATTATCTTCTATAAAGTGATACTATTTTGTTGCCCGTTAGATATTTGCATAACTGGGCTCTTTCAGAAAATGACGTTCATTGTAAAACTGAAGATGAAGTGTTCATATAGCTATGTCCTTACCAGAACTACGCCTCCCATTTTCAAATTATATTCACGGGTCTGTAGAAAGTTCATTTACTGGAGCAAAACGACAGTGGTTGATCCACCGTAAGATAGGTGGGATGATGATTACGTCTCCCAATTCGCCAAGAGAGCACTCTCTCGCCCACTCTTGACGTCACGTAGAGTCCTATCTGCTGTGCCAACTCAGAAGAGAGAGCGCGAGAGAGGGAGAGTGAACGACGATGTTCCCTCTCTCACGCGCCCTCTGTAGCATCCTGTTCACCCATATACAGAATGATTCTAAAATCATGGAACAAACATTGAGAGGTGGTAGAGTTCACTAAAACAAACAATTATTGTAAAGGAATATATGGGCGGGAGTGACGCGTTGAGGCACAAACACACAAATAACACATGAAATGCAACACATTGTTTATTTGCAACGTCGCCGCTAAATGCCTTTTTACAGCAATGTTTGTAATAAGTGCTCAAAATTGCTACCACCGACAGTAATGCAAGCTTGGTAGCGTCGGTGGAGTGATTGGCGAACAGATTCAAATACGCCGGGTATTTCACGCACGCCACCATTGTCAGCCAATCACGCCATATGTAGAGGTCGCCAAGCATGCGTGACTGTTGGTGGATGCATTTCCAGCAACTGTTTTAACATTTTCTGTACGGAATCACTCGTTAAGTATGCTGCTAATGAACATTTTATGTTTCCGTTAATGTGTTATGTGTTTGTGTTTGTGCCTCAACGCGTCACTCCCGCCCATATATTCCTATACAATAATTGTTTGTTTTAGTGAGCTCTACCACCCCTCAATGTTTGTCCCGTGATTTTAGAATCATTCTGTATATGTTTTGTTTATACAGCAGTGTTATACATATTTTATCGACTTAATGTAATAATTTCGCTTGTGAAATGTTCAACGAAGTCTACTCGCGGTTCCTTCGCACTTCTTGTATCTAACCTTTTAAAAATCACACCATGTATGACGTGTTTGATTATTTCCTTATTATGTCACCATCACGAGCGTTGTATACTTTTGTTAACGCAAAAGTACCTTATTTTCTGTTAAATTTAACTTTTGCTTCTATTTTATTTATTAATTATGATGTTTAATTTTAAATTCATATGAATAAAACAGTGAGAAAACAGGTGTGTTGGTAATGCCTAGTGAGACATAGTTGTCATGCAAATTATTATTACACTTAGTGCGCACGAATACGGTTCGTTGTCCGTTTGGTATACTTTTCTATACTTGATTAAGCTTTGTTTGCGCGAGGCGGAGGAATATCCTGGAAGTAGAACTTGAGCAGGGCTTCTGAAAATTTGGAAGTAACCGTGATTGGACTATACCAACCATATTCCATTTTATACGTTACACAAAGAATTATGGCGTGATTATGTTCAGGTTTCGCTTACGTTAGGTGTGCACGTCTTATTAAACAATCTGCTTTGCACTTAATAATTAAGTTATTGTCCAACCCAGAATACGTAAAATCAAAGTAAGTTGATATTTTAAAAAAAAACTAAATTTATTCGGGGAATGGAAAAGAACGAGCAATGTTTTATTTTCCACTATTTCTAACCTTTGCCCTCATAGAAATAATGCTGAAGGCTCACAGAGGACTCTCAATTCGCTGAAGTGTGCCAGAGAGTTTGAGAGTGAATGTGGCGAGTGTGAAGTTGGGACATGGCCTAAGTAAAACTGGCAACGCTGGCGTGAGTGTTGCGTGCACATACAGTGCCATCTGTTGAGAGCGCTCGGAAGTACGTGCGCAACGGTCCCGTTGTTTCCTTTACGGCCGTGGAAATACACTTTGCCATGTGCCCGCGCGGTCTTTATTATCCTTTACCATCTTGGGAGTCAAGCCATCTCCCGCCCCTATCCTTTTCCCTCCCGCCTTCTGTACTTAACCGCATTCTTTATCCTTCGCTTTGCCGTGCGGAATGAGTTTAGGGCGGGCTTCGGAAGTCTGCTCTTATTACCAATCCCCCGTCTCCCCCCAACCACCCTCTCCCAGCTAGCATTTCAGAAAGAGCCTTAAACTTCGCTTCGCAACGTGCCTCGAGGGCATGCTTCCGGCTTTTCCCCCGCCGCTGAATCTTTCACTGGTTTGAGGCCTTTCTTTGTTGTGGCTGCGAGATACCGGAGCTCCAAGACTTTCTGCAAATTTGCCTGCGTGTTGGAAAAGGTTTAAACATTTTCAGTTGGCGTATTCAATCTTTTTTGCCGTCTCTTATAATAGCAGTTTTCTTAACTTAACTTAAAAAAAAATGTATCCTTGTCTCAAGTGATAAGTTTTAATTGAAAATTACCATTATTTTCTCTTCTTGGGCTATAAAATCATATTTCAGTTGTGATACCATGCATAAACTTTCCACAGATTTCTTTGTATAAGTTTTAGACTGACTGACTGACTGACTCACTCACTCACTCACTCACTCACTCACTCACTCACTCACTCATAAACGTACAACCCAAACCGCTGAACGCAGAGGTATGAAAATTTAGGGATGCTTTCCCCTAGCTGGCTGGCGTCCACTAACAAAGGTTTTTTTCGAATTTAAACCCCCCTAAGAGTTGTGAGAAGAGGTAAACTATATTTTCGATGATTCTTCAATAGTTCATTAACCCCGTCAGATATCTTTGTGTTTTTAACTTCAAAGTGTGGCCTATTTAAATACCTAAAAAAAAAATTCAGAATTTTTTTTCTAAATCAAACCTTAAAAGAGTAAAAGGTGTAAAATGAGTTTTAGAAGACTCCACAAGCTCATCAACCCGATAAGATATATTTTTATGCTCTTAGCTTCATATATACATAAATTTAATTTCGAGATTTTTTTTTTAACTGAAATCTTTAAGGAGGTGAAATAAATTCAAATTTGTTTTTGATGACATGTTACTTAACAGTACATAGTTCATATGCCTGCAACCCTCAAACCAACATGTTTTTTTAAAAACTTACCAAACGCGAAAAAGTTGAATATAAACTAAAACCTTCTCTTACTGAGAAAAAAAGTTTCGTTTTCCTTACAGTCGCACCAGAAAATTTGTTGGAACCGAGCAGGATCAATAATAATTAAGTACCTTATTATTGTAGACTGCGCGGTCAGTGAAATACATCTGGCATGCTCCTTTCATTATGAAGTTATATATACATGTTTAAAGCGCATTTATTTTCCAATAAACCTGGGATTTTTATTCACTGCAACAGCGTAACTTGAGTATATTCCAGTAGAATTACAATCATAAATGCTCAGAAGACAATAATTAATTTAAGCAATATTTATTCAGTACTTTTGAAGCGAGTCTGCAAATAGCTTTAAAAAAATTGCCATAGAACTGAATGTTACTTGTATTGATCAACGTTAATAATATGAAAATTTAAAAATCCATTAGCATAGTTTGCTTAAGTTGTTGGAAGTGGTAGAAATCGAGTCCAAATCTGTGGACACAGTTGTAAAATTGAATGATGCGGTCCATTACCCCGAGTTCATCAACAGCACTTGCCCTTATAGTGTATCGCAACACAAGCCTCTCCTCGAGGTTCGGGGTCCATCTGTGTTGCCTTTGAAACACAGCACTGGCACCAGGCTCCAAGCGAAGGAGGAAGGTTTCATATCGGCCATACCACTAATTCCATCCGAGAGTATCCTTTCGAATTTAAGAGACCTCTTGAGGTCTGCTTCGCCATGGCAATAAGTGAGGTCCAAGGACTGTCGCTAAAAGTGGCAGGGAGATATCTGAGGGAGGACCACTCACATGAGCATCTGTAAGTGACTGCTGCAGAGGAAGGTCATCTAGCAACTGGTAATCCTAGCACTTGAGTGCGAAACCACGAATGTGGTGTACGAAGAGGTCCTTCGGCGAAGGAAACTAGGGGCTGCTTCGTGTAGGACACGCGAACGAAGCGGCGATTTGATAGCTAGTCAACACCAAAACTTCCTACGTCAAAACATTAGCTTTTTTTCTCTTGATTTTTTTTTAGTTTAAAAAAAATGTAATAATGGATTTTATTTGTTTGGTAACTGGTATGGATAAGAATCGTGACTTCTTACTCGTGGTTCATTTGTGTGGTTTTGACGTGAATACAAGCGCCTTTTTGGGCCACGTCCGCATAAAATTAAATTTTAAGGAATCTGGTGTTTAGATGTTGTGATATGCAGACGTCGAAATGGTGTTGAAATATGGGAGTTTTAAGATTTTACATTTTGGGCATTTGAGAAATTCTAGGTATTGAAATTTAAAAATATTACAAATTAGACGTGTTACGTATGACACAAAAGTGTGTATATAATAAATTCACTGTTACATCCAACTTTTCTGAAGCCCTGATAAAGTTATACTTCCAAGATATTTCTTCGCCTCGTGCAAACAAACGATATAGAAACCGAATATAGAAAATCAAACCGGAGGGACAACGCACCGCATTCGTGCGCACTCAGTGTAATAATATTTTGCATATAAAAACTATTTTTTGCTGGCGCAGTTAAGTAAATGTTTGCCTTTTATAACACTGAAGTGCAGTAAATATGCATACATGTCAATACGCAAATACAAAAACCGTTATAATTAAATCTTTAATATATTTACAAGCTATTTGGTGACGTGAACTGACTGACTACAATGTATTATGACGTAATTAATTGATTGATTGGTTTGGACGAGTCTTAGCATAAGAGGTCTTCAGAGACAATGTGGTGTGCATGAAATGAGATGGGCATGGAGCAGCGCCTGAACGCAAGGGCGCGGGAAACGGGAGACCTCCGAGATAACCCACCAACCACGATTGCCACATGTTGAAATCCCGGTTGACATCGCCAGGAACCGAACCCGTATCGCAGTGGCGGCAAGCGAACGCTCTGGCACTGCCTCAACCGCGGCTTTCGACATGCTGTGATAACATTTGTGAACTGAATACTTTCTTTCAAGAAGCAACTTACAGAAGTCAAACCAATGAAAGTAATTTAATAACATGAATAGTTAACAACACTAATTTACAAGTGCTATGCAAGAAAACTTTAAAATTACTCATCATAGATTGAATAGACAAAGGACGATGAATATAAATAAATAAATATTTAGGCCTCCAAAACAAAACAATATCAAAATTGCACTGACATAATCACACAACCACCAATTTACAAGTATCATAATTAAAAAGTAATTAACAATTGAACACAGTTTGATATATTATTAGGAAACATGATAATATTTAACAATGAACGACCCAAGATTATGATGTGACAAATAAGCATAACTAGTGAAAATTACTGAGGTACAAGTATTAAGTTGTAACCAATTATTACTGAACAAGACATGAGCGTATAATGTTACGGTACACAGTGACTATAAGTATGAGCAGTGATACCAAGATCGTGGTGTGGGGAACAAAAAGTCAAAATAAGGGAAAATATACTGAAATGTTCAGCTTGAATCTGCTTATTTACAAGTATTCAAAATTAGAGCTATTAATTGCTCAAATGACAACATGTAACATTCATGATTCCCGTTGCTTCGACAAAAAAGAATGTATGTAATAGTAGAAGTAAACATAAAAGAAAGATTATGTATAAAAGTGGATAGCAATTTAACAAACTGATAACACATACTACGAATGTCTAAGCATAGTCTTATTAACAATTTTTATTCACTGTTTTTGAGGAAGCTTAGGGAAAAGTAAAACTATTCCTAGCTCACTAACTAAAAAATGATTAAGCAAAACAAATTAATGAAACTGTAGAGTGCATGTAACAGCAATATATAATCTAGTTTCAATTTACAATGGCTGAGCTAAGCAAGAGCTGTCGCTATGACATTCACTAAACATCCCTTGCTCACTGCAACTGTCATGGTGTGAATTGTTTTCGCTTTCAACATCTGTGTCGTCACTCTCATTATCCAGTTTGATTAAGAACTCCTATACTGCTAACTCCACGAGGAAGTCGTTCTTCCTGTGTCCTTCTTGAATTCCTTCAACGTGTCTGCAATGTCCCTTGCTTCTATTGTTAGTCTCTGTAAGACTTGCAGAGATAAATCTCCAGTCGTGTTGTGAGCTCTGATATGACGTTTAATCTTAGCCCAGGCCAGTTCTATGGCATTGAAATCGCACATATAAGGGCAATTTAAGTACAGAATGGCCATGTTGCTGGAATGCCCTGTCGACAGCGAATATTTTCTCTCTTGGTCGATTGTTTTCAAGCAATTCAATGAGAGTAGCTTTTCTCATCGTTTCGTCACAAGAGACCCCTTTTACTTATAGCCACGCCACGATTTGTTTCTTCGCGTCATATTTTGACTGTGACCTTTCTACTTTCTTCAAACGATATGGTGCATTGTCCATAACTATCACGGAATTTGGTGGCAGATTTGGTCAAACTCTCTGCGAAATCCACTTCTCAAAATCAGAGTATTTGCCTGTGATAATCACCTGTCGTCGAATTTGCCCTGTAAATTAACTGCCCACCCAGAAGAAAGCCTTCTTTTGACCCGATGTGTACAACAATAAGTATGTTTGCTGCATTACCACTTTCTACCAATCCTTCAACGTCACCTTTCTTTTGCCAGCTCTTCTTGAATGTCAAATTAGTTTCAATCCACGTTTCATCAATGTAAAATATGTTTCTGTCTTCTTTTCTCAATTGTTTCATTGTTTTCAAATACTTTAAAAGCCACACGACGATGTCAGCTCTTTCAACAAGAAACACCCGCTTCTTTCGTGATATTTTCCGCAAGAAGCTCATGTCTTTGAGCAATCTTCGTAGAGACGACTGACTCCAATTCCACACAGTCTTTTCACGCAGTGTCCCTTATCACACGGCTGTCAAAGTTATCGATAACAATTTTCGAATTTTTTTTTTTTTAGCCTGAAATGACAGAAAAATTTATACATAAACTTCTTTTTCCGGCACTTTGTTTAAGTTTAACGATACACAATATAAACATATAAATGTATACCGGTAATGCATCTCCCAAAGCTTCTGAACAATAAGTAAATGAAGGAGTGAACGAATTTCACTTCCTACTTAATTTGTTCTCTTTGAAATACTCGGATTTACTACCATATTTATTCGTTTGAAATAAAAACAAAATATCAAAGGCCTTTTCTTAAAAAAATATGTTCTAAATTAAATTTTGATGTCCGCTTATAGGAACACAAACTGTGTATGTGAAAGTACCACAAAACAATTTTTCCGTCAATAAATATAATATATGTCTATATTTATGTACATATATATCTATATATTCATATATGTTGCTTNCAATTTTTCCGTCAATAAATATAATATATGTCTATATTTATGTACATATATATCTATATATTCATATATGTTGCTTTTGAACTGCCGATTGCGCAATTAACATAAATATAAAAATTTCCATATTTATTAAATTTTAACAAACTTCTAATATTCAAATACAATAACGAGTAGCTTCAACATGTACATTACAAATTGCACAGTTAAGTAATTATGAGGACTGCGCCAAATTTACAATTTTTAAATAAAATCCGTTGAATGGTTTGGTTGACTGAAAATATTACTTGCATATATTACAGAAAAGTCATGAATTAAACTTTACTATTGGTGTAATACTTTAAAAGCATACCAGTTCAGTCAAGAAAATAAACCTTGCCTTTGATGATGTTACGTGAGGTATTTACCTTCATCTGTCAAAGAGACTAAAAATTAGCATCAATTCATCACATTGCAGATGTAATGAGGGCTCCAGCTGGCTGNCCTTCATCTGTCAAAGAGACTAAAAATTAGCATCAATTCATCACATTGCAGATGTAATGAGGGCTCCAGCTGGCTGGCGCGTGAAGTGCATTACAAGGGTTTGGTACGAAACACGTAATTCCAAAACAGCTGGATATTTTGTAGTGGCGTCNAAGTGCATTACAAGGGTTTGGTACGAAACACGTAATTCCAAAACAGCTGGATATTTTGTAGTGGCGTCCAAACACCTTGGTTAAAGTTCTCATTCAAACTCCAGGAATTATTTTTTGACGGGTGCTTTCAGAAACAGTTTCAGCCACACATTTTTGTATACAAACACTTAAGAGTTGTCTTCGGAAACATACCGTACTTTCTTATTATTAGTGTGCCTTTAAAATAAACAGGTTCACTGCTGAAAGTCACGTGTGGGCGAGTCTCCGGCAGAGAGACAGCAGGCAAGTCGAGCGCCTTGTGGGCACAGGTGACGAAGCTAGCGAGGAGTGAGCAAGAGTTCGCCTTAGAGTCCGCCCGTTCTGTGGACTCGAGTGCACAAAATAATCGCAGGTAGTTGGAACCCTTAATAGGAGATACAGTGAACAGTGCAAGCATTGTGTTCTTACCTTCGCTTTCCTGGAGTTGTTCGAGGTTCGCCAGGTCTCTCTCTGCTTTGNTCGCAGGTAGTTGGAACCCTTAATAGGAGATACAGTGAACAGTGCAAGCATTGTGTTCTTACCTTCGCTTTCCTGGAGTTGTTCGAGGTTCGCCAGGTCTCTCTCTGCTTTGTTCACGAATTCTTTGGATATATGCCTTACTTACTCCCGTGTACTTTGCAGGAGAGAGAGAGAGAGAGAGAGAGAGAGAGCAGCTCTGTTAATAGGAACCAACAAATATTTATTCCTTGCCTCTTCATAAATAAGCTTCTACAACACTCCTGATGACTTCTCTTTCTTTGCTGTGTATAACTTGTTCATGCCTCTTGGGCCGCGCGCTACTTGCTATTGTTCACAGTCCATCTCTACTGCGAGGAGCGAGGGGCAATGTGTTTTGTACGACGCGTAGCACGTAGCAGGTAGCACGTAGTGGAGGCGTGGCCATTGTCTTCCTAAAGCCCCAACCCACCTTGTACTCGCCTTCCTAACCCCCGCGCTGCAAGTCGCCATGTGGACAATCTTTGAAAACGTCTGCTAGCGCACTGTCGCTTGTTCTTGCCTCCTAAATTATCTCGCGACATTCATTCGTTTCTGCAGCATAAGTGGTTCTTCGTATTTAAATGAACAACAACTTCGTCGACAACTGTATGCTCTTCTGATTTGCTGCTGCTCCATGCGCCTCCGCAACAGATTAAATTGAACAGTCTCCTTTGTGCAGGATGCCAGTAACTCTCGTGTGCACGACCTGGTATGCGCAGCTGTGAGTTAATAGGTTCGAAAACATGGCGGTCAGTTCTTGTGCACACGACCCATGTTCTACGGTTACTGTTATGCTGTCGATTGTGAACCAAGCTCGAGGCTCCCATCTATCTGACGCTCGATCTACGTTGCNTCTACGGTTACTGTTATGCTGTCGATTGTGAACCAAGCTCGAGGCTCCCATCTATCTGACGCTCGATCTACGTTGCAGAGTGTTTGAAATACAAGTTTTCCCCACCAAACTTTTAAACGTGCGTCCAATTTTCAAAAGAACACACGCTTCAGACGAGAACTGTCGAGTGCTTTCAACACGTCACGCACATTAGAAACACCATTTCAAAGTATTCCACGAAGCCTAGAAAATTTTTTTTCTTCTTCAAAGTGCTGTATTTCAAGATGTACGCATGAGATACATACAGAACTACTCAAGGGCCCTGCACTGTACCGTACTACATAATTTCCATCAGTCAAATAATAGGGTCGCCGCTGAAAGTACCGTAGGTACACGACTAGAACACTGCATGCTAGTTCAGAACCTTGCGCTTAACGGCGACGGGTCGCTTGATGTGCGTGTAAGTGTCGACCTTATCGCTGCCGCGCTTCGGTCTCGAACGCGGAGAAACAGCTACAGGAAGGCGGGAGTGTTAAGGCTGCTGCCTTGTTGAGAATTTGGTACAGGGAAATACATGTTAATGAAATTCTGTTTTTTGAAACCAAATTTTGAAGATAATGTTGAAACAAAAACCTCAGCGAGAGAAGCGATACCCTCAAGCTCGGTATCAAGGCAAATGTAACAACTTTTTTTTAGTAATTTTTAATTGGATTATTAAGTTTTCTCATATTTCCATAAAACAGGCTATACATTAATATTACAAAAGGCTTCGATAGTAAACAAGCACATATTTTTCTGCTAAAAATAAGTCCCTGGTAGTATGTATATCTACACTGAAGAGCCAAAAAAACTGGTAAACCTGCCTAATATCGTGTAGGGCCCCCGCGAGCACGCAGAAGTGCCGCAAGACGACGTGGCATGGACTCGACTAATGTCTGAAGGTATGTAGGAGGCAATTCACACCATGAATCCGGCAGGGCAGTCCACAAATCCAATCTGTGCCAATTTGAGAAAGGGTTGCACGTCTGTCACGTTTACTGATTCTCGTCAGTCGTCGTTTGTCCCGTTCTTTCACGATCTTTTTCCGGCCGCAGCGATGTCGAAGATTTGATGTTTTACCGGATTCCCGATATTCACGGTGCACTCGTGAAATTGTCGCACGCGAACATCCAAATGTTATCGCTACCTCGGAGATGCTATGTCCCATCTCTCGTGCGCCGACTATAACACCACGGTCAAACTCACTTAAATCTTGATAACCTGCCATTGTATCAGCAGTACCCGATCTAGCTGCCGACCGCATCGCGTTACTCTGATTGGTTGCATACCTCTGTTATTTGCATACGCACGCCTATACCAGTTTTTTTTCCTTTAGTGTATCTTCAACAGGAACGTCAAAACTGCGAACTGCGTGAACGTGCATCTCCCTGTACTAAATTGTCGACCAGGCGACAGCCTTAATGTTGCGGTACTCGCGTGCCCTGCCGCGCCGCTAGGGCGTGCAAAGGGCCCGCGCTAGGGAAGCGAGCGCCTCTCGAGGGCACCCGGTAGAGTGCGGGGGCAAAGGTCAAACTGGAGCCCGTCCGGCGCCGAGGAGAGTACACTGTAAAAAAAATAATAATAAGAAGTGCAAAAATTTAACAATCCGTTATTTGGAAACAAGCTGCCAAAGACTTTTCTTGCGAATCTAAAACTGAAATATTGTTTATTTACAACGCACTGATTTATGAAAGCGCGGGAAAGTGTTTACGCAGTTCGACGTTTATAATGAACTTGAAGTCTGTAGTCTATTCGCGGTTTTTCCCACACTTTTTTGAAACGAACATTTGATAAAAAATACCCTATGTATGATATATACAGAAGCGTTTTCTACTAGTTTTAACATAGAAATACCTTATTTTTTGTTAAATATAACTTTTACTGATTTTTTGTTTATAAATTAACTGGGAGAAAATAGGTATTTTGGTAATGCCTAGTGAGAAATAATTTTTATGCAAAATATTATTACACAGAGTACGCACGAATGCGGTGCGCTGTCCCTTTGGTGTAATTTTGTAGACTCGGTTAAGCTTTGTTTGCATGAGGCGGAGAAATATCCAGGAAGCACAGCTTTAGCAAGGCTTCAGAAAAGTTTAGAGTTACTGTAAATTGATCATAGTGCTTGCTTGTTAAAATCCATCATAGGTTTCACACATTCCACGTGAATGTTCTGCAGAAGTTTTCTTTAATTCACTTGCAGTGTTACAGTGCTGCTGGTTGAGCTCTTTGTCGTGCTACAGAGGTATTTTTACAACGTAGGTGAAGAAGGACGGTATGTGTGTGTGTCCTTCGTCAAGTGCCTCCATTAGCCACCGACCCGCGCGCCATCACCTGCCACGGCTGGGCCTTACATCTAGCACGTGTGTGCCGGAGCCGGACCCGAGAGTAAGGAAGCTGTTGAAGATGTGGGGGAGGAGAGGGGGTAATGTGTTGCGCTGGTCAGGGCGGGGCGACGAAGGTGCCATCAAGGCGAGCCCCGGGAGCCTTTGTCGCTGCTCTGCATACACCCGGCGGGTGGAGGGGGGGAGAACGCTTTTAGGACGCCATGCCTACATCGACGACAGCATTGGATGTCACGGACCCGGTTCACACGTACGCCGGACGGGAAGACTGGAACAGCCAATCGGAAACCGCCCTCGTTCTCCTCAGAAGCCGGGCCGGAAAGTTGGGTGCACACCGATATTTCTCCTCTCGGAAAGAGCAGGCTTGGCCGGTATTTCCCACAAGTCAGAGGGTTCGCGTATTTTATTCCACTAATCTGTCGGATAATCAACGTGTACTTATATAATATCATAGAATACTTCGATTTATGTGAGGCCGCGGTGGTGTAACGGCTAGACTACTCGCCTCTCACATAGGTGAACCGGGTTCGATTCCCGGCGGGGTCGCTCCCGGATTTTCGCACGTGGAAATCGTGCCGAACGATGCCGCTGGTCGGCGGGTTTTCTCGGGATCTACCGTTTCCCCCGTCCTTGCATTCTGGCGCTGCTCCATGCTTACTTCTCAAGACCTCTTTAAGAGCCGCCAAAATCTCTCCACTCCACTCAGGACAAGTTATCTTTGAAAACTACAATATCTTTTAAAGTGAAATTTATTGTCTTGTATTGAACGATGTTCAATCACCAGTGTCGTTGACCCGAGACTGAGTCCCCTCTACCCCCTCTTCTTCACTTTTGCGTTGATTATTTTAGCTTAACTTTGGCATATCCAAGCACTGTCTAAAATTATAGTGTAAACGTTTCTTGCACATCTTCAGTTAAAGAGCGAATAATTACAGCATTAGGCCGACGCGTTATATACAATTTAAACTTGTCGCAAAATACACTACCAACCTAACAACGTAAAATTACGGTAGGAAATTAAAATTTTACAGACCACATATATTCCGCAATTTGAACTTTTCTAGGACACATAATTTTTTATTAACACTATAAATATGAAAGTGACTTATTTAATTTCAGTGTGTCGCTTTCAATAATTTTGCTGTAGTTTCGCAATTTTTCGCGGAGNACATGGAAATCGTGCTGAACGATGCCGCTGGTCGGCGGGTTTTCTCGGGATCTACCGTTTCCCCCGTCCTTGCATTCTGGCGCTGCTCCATGCTTACTTCTCAAGACCTCTTTAAGAGCCGCCAAAATCTCTCCACTCCACTCAGGACAAGTTATCTTTGAAAACTTCAATATCTTTTAAAGTGAAATTTATTGTCTTGTATTGAACGATGTTCAATCACCAGTGTCAGTGCCACGAGAGTGAGTCCCCTCTACCCCTCTTCTTCACTTTTGCGTTGATTATTTTAGCTTAACTTTGGCATATCTAAGCAATTTCTAAAATTATACTCTAAACGTTTCTTGCACATCTTCAGTTAAAGAGCGAATAATTAGAGAGGTTAAACGCCCGCTGACGTGTTATATAAAATTTAAACATGTCGCAAATACACTACCAACCTAAGAACGTAAAATGACGGTAGGTAATAAAAAATTTTCATTCCACATATATTCTGCAATTTAAACTTTTCTAGGACACATACTTTTTTATTAACACTATCCATATGAAAGTGACTTATTTAATTTCAGTGTGTCGCTTTCAATAATTTTGCTGTAGTTTCGCAATTTTTCGCGGAGNCATATGAAAGTGACTTATTTAATTTCAGTGTGTCGCTTTCAATAATTTTGCTGTAGTTTCGCAATTTTTCGCGGAGAAATAATTTCCGTATTTTCCTATTAAATCCACGCGAATTTTCGCATCCCTAGTTAATAGCGTCTGTGCAGTTGTGAACGTGACAGTGTTTTCGACTGCTCGTTCAATTGTCAGTGTCGCGAGTGAGGCAAATGAAGGAAGAGGCAGGAAAATACCCCCCCCCCTTTTTTTTCCACTCCTAATCCACCCCTTCCGACACAATTTTTTCAACCTATCTCCGCCTGTGTTCATCATACACTGAAAAGAACAATGGTTTTGTAAGACTGATTGTGCTTTTCCTAAGGTGCAGTCGTTACATGGCATTATTTACAGAAGTGCATCGTGCTCTGGTTTTCAGGTGAAAGTTTTGTCGCGGCTACAGTTACGTACTTGGTGGTCTTTATTGTATCCGAACCAAGCCAAGACCGCCTTTTTTACACACGCGCGCACACACACACACACAGACAGAGATATATATACACACACATATATATATAACTAGTCGGCATTACCACTTTTGATTGACGGTAACTTAGGCTGATCAAGTAAGGTCGAAATGTTTTTGATAAGATCTACTCAAATAAAGAAGAAGACAAATGTGTTCATCGATTTGTAGAAACCCAAAATGTGCTGTAGGATTCTAAAAAAATTGCTATGAGATGGTAATTTCTTTGCGAAAGTTGCCTTATTTTTCTACGTATTTGGTTACGTAAATGCGTTGAATGAACTATTGCAAGGGAAAGANTCTTTGCGAAAGTTGCCTTATTTTTCTACGTATTTGGTTACGTAAATGCGTTGAATGAACTATTGCAAGGGAAAGAATAACGTCGTTAAAATTTAAGGACGTTTCAAGTGAAATTTACAAGTGTTTCCTTTGGACTCGACATCACGAGACACTTATTAACGTCCCGAAAATACGAAAAGCCCTTTTTTTCTGAGAAAAAAAATCAATTTAAGTTAGAAGGATACGATTTATCTGAAAAAAAAATGNTCTTTGCGAAAGTTGCCTTATTTTTCTACGTATTTGGTTACGTAAATGCGTTGAATGAACTATTGCAAGGGAAAGATAAACGTCGTTAAAATTTAAGGACGTTTCAAGTGAAATTTACAAGTGTTTCCTTTGGACTCGACATCACGAGACACTTATTAACGTCCCGAAATTACGAAAAGCCCTTTTTTTCTGAGAAAAAAAATCAATTTAAGTTAGAAGGATACGATTTATCTGGAAAAAAAAAATGGAAACAGCTTTTTCCTCAGACCAACGAAAGTTCTCTGTAGTTTGAAATAATTGATCTGAAATTATCGTATGCACTAAATGACCTGGGTCTACATTCTGTGTTTAATTATTACCCGAATCTCTCATATAGAGTAATTGAAAATTAAATAAAAGTCATTTAAATTTTAAACACCCAAGACCTCGATGTTAAGAGCCGTGCAAATGTCTTCCTTCTTTAATTTTAAAACGGTGTTATCTGTTTACTTTTCACAGACATGAAGCGGTTTAAATTCCTTCGTGAATAATTTGTCGGAAACTCCACAGTTATTTAGCGCCACGCGCAGAGCAAAGACCGCGGGAAAGAAGCTGAAAGACGTTACAGCCAAAGTGCCAGAAATGTCGACGTATGAGTGAGCTACTACTGAATAGTGTTGTACACCTCAGGTGTACTTGACGAGCGGTATTTCAGAAGCTAGACAAGCACGGACACGATATAAACATATGTACAAAAACAAAGTAAAATTCACCGTGACGTCTGAGGTAGTGGTGGAGAAGGCTGACATTAATATTATAATAATAATGGCGTGTGGGGAGTGCACCCAGGGCAAGGCAACACCCTCCGAGCGACGGTCTTGCCAGCTGGGACCCGTAGGTGACCGTCATCCACGGGCATGACAGAAATTAGACCCTAGAATGGAGCGGCGCTGGAATGAAAGGGCGGGGAAGCGGGAGTACCCCGAGAAAACCCGCCGGCAAGCGGCATCGTCCAGCACGATTCCCACATCCGGGAGTGGAACCGCCGGGGATCGAGCCCGGATCGCCGTGGTGGGAGGCGAGCGCCTTGGCCACTACGCCACCGCTGCCCCGGCTAACATTAATGTAAAGATACATTAAATTTGAGGGCTGGAAACATTGCAGTTGCTAGGTGTAACGGGATTTGTCAACCAGTGGTCTCACTTTAGTTTGCACTTGTTGCGTATAACTTCCATGGGGCAGACTTGCGGCTCTTATCGATTCCTCAGGCCACACGGGAAATGAACCCACGACACTTTGGATGCCAATCTCACGGGGTGAGTAATGTGGCATTGGCGTTGCGGGACCTGGATAAGTTCACGCAAACTTTCTATTTCCCTGGGCGCTGGTATTCAACTGTCGAGTTATTACCACTGGGCGGTTTGCGGGCACTCGCCGGGGATACAGTNCCGGGCGGTTTGCGGGCACTTGCCTGGGATACAGTCACTGCCGGTACTTCCTGTTGTCGGGATTCGAAGCGAAACTGAATTAAGGGGAACCCTTAGTAAGCCGCATTAAAACGCTTCAAGGTCACGTTCGGTCTTAAGGAAGAATTGCGTCGGCGATGTAAAATAGCACAAACAAGCTTCGCTCGCGCTCTGTTTGTTCAGAATTTCAAGCGGCGACTATAGGGTTTTAATAGAACAATCTGTACAGGAGTTCGCGGCTAGCACCAGCTTATGAAACACTCAGTGCTGGTTGGCAGTACTCAGACACAGCGAGCAATATTACGAATTAACTCGGCTTTGTAAAACCTGTTACCCCGGGGCCTCGTACTTAAGACCCCTAGTCGTGTAAACTCATGAAACATTTATCACAAACACGACAAGTGCCTTAAATTTATAATTATAGTTAATGTGAAGCACTTTACGTATGATGCGTTGAGCCGTATGGACTGCTCTTATAAGAATGCGATTTTAAATATTGGTGTAGGATACGCCACAATCGAATTACTTCTTACTGGTCGCTACAAAAAAACTAACGAAACTGTGAATTATATCAGTGCAATAATAGTTAAAAACATAAAAATATAACAGTGTCACTCAAATTAACGCGAATGCATAGAGTTTTGTAGGGTATTCGGGAGGACCGCAAAGAAAGCTAAAAGTAATAGAAATGTTCTACGTGCAGAGGAATATAAGGTGCCAACATTACGGTGTAGCTCGTGGAAGAAATAACAGTTATTTAGTAATATGCGTAGAGAGCAGAACACTGTCATCTATGGACGGGTTATAAATATTCTAACAACAATAACAAGAGCTACAGAAGTAACCTATGAAAATCGTGGAGTTCTCCTAGTCTTAACCCGGTGAAATTTCTGTTTCGGCGCCTGTAACTTTGAGCCCTCGGGCCCTGGGGAGTGAAAAATAAACTCGACTAGGCGTGGAAGCGCTTTAGGCAAGTAGTTTTATTACTTGTTCACTCTTGCAGCCGTTGNTATACAGGAGTTCGCGGCTAGCACCAGCTTATGAAAGACTCAGTGCTGGTTGGCAGTACTCAGACAAAGCGAGCAATATTACGAATTAACTCGGCTTTGTAAAACCTGTTACTCCGGGGCCTCGTACTTAAGACCCCTAGTCGAGTAAACTCATGAAACATTTATCAGAAACACGACAAGTGCCTTAAATTTATAATTAGAGTTAATGTGAAGCACTTGACGTATGATGCGTTGAGCCGTATGGACTGCTCTTATAAGAATGCTATTTTAAATATTGGTGTAGGATACGTCACAATCGAATTACTTCTGATTGGTCGCTACAAAAAAACTAACGAAACTGTGAATTATCTCAGTGCAATAGTAGTTAAAAACATAAAATATAACAGTGTCACTCAAATTAACGCGAATGCATAGAGTTCTGTAGGGTATTCGGGACGGCCGCAAAGAAAGCTAAAAGTAATTGAAATGTTCTACGTGCAGAGGAATATAAGGTGCCAACATTACGGTGTAGCTCGCGGAAGAAAGAACAGTTATTTAGTAATATGCGTAGAGAGCAGAACACTGTCATCTATGGACGGGTTATAAATATTCTAACAACAATAACAAGAGCTACAGAAGTAATCGACGAAAATCGTGGAGGTCTCCGAGTCGTAACCCGGTGAAATTTCTGTTTCTGCGCCTGTAACTTTGAGCCCTCGGGCCCTGGTGAGTGAAAAATAAACTCGACAAGGCGTGGAAGCGCTTTAGGAAAGTAATTTTATTACTTGTCCACTCTTTCAGCCGTTGTGGTGTATACCGGGTGATTCAAAACAACGCCGACGGCGTCGCTTAGTGCGTTGTGCGGGGACACCGATCATTTCTCAAGAGGAGAGGCCCTTGTCCGGCGAAGCATAGATTGGGCGCTGGGCGTCACAGTTTGACACCGCCTCGGGTGCGATGACGGGTGTATGGGCGTGCGTTCCGCATTGCAGTCACTGAACCACCGCAAACCCGACAAGAGCATCGCGCCGTGCAGTGAATTACAAACGGGGTTGGAATTGTCGACCCGCTGCTTGATTACAGAGCGTAGTGCCCANCTGGAAAGACCGTCACTCGGAGGGTGTTGCCTTGCCCTGGGTGCACTCCCCACAAGCCATTATTATTATTATTATTACAGAGCGTACGTCGGCGGTGGAGAGATCGACGCACGTGAGTTTGTGTCTACGTTAGTTCGGTCGCTGCGTAGATGCATGCCATCAGGTCTTCCCCTGATGGTGCAGAAGTTGCAAACATCATGCCCTTCTCTGTACCCCAAAGGGAATAGTCGAGAGGTGCACTGAGGAAAAGGTTTTGTCGAATCAAACAAAAGTTCGTTTATTAATTGTTTGTATAGGGACAGTAAAAGATTTTGTTTTTGAAACCAAATTATTTTTTGTCCTTATTTGGTCGCCCCGAACAAAGATTGTGTTCGAGCAATAAAGATTCTTTTGACTCTACGTACATTAAACAGTTTTCGGTTAATATTAAAAATATGAAAGCTTTGCTTTAGCAACCTCAGCTAAACAGGTGAAAGCGGAACGTCATTAAATACAATTATTTCAAATACCGGTCAACGTGCGCAAATAAATTTTTTAAGTTTTACAGCTTTACTTTATAGTTTCTTGTATAACGTATTTTATTAGGGTGTTAATACCATTATTAGACATCAATAAATTCACTTACAATCATTGTTACTATCACAATTGTCACAAAAACAAAAAAAACCACTCCGGAACTGTATTTTTGAACGAATGTAACCAAAATTGGCTAAATATTTTGTTTGGGGAACTGAATATATGTTTGGCCCTATGCAAATAAATATTTTGTTGGCTGTTTTCTCAGTGTGTTAGATCCGATGACCATGGAACAGGCTCCAAACCATGCTTTCTGGACATGGATCATCTCTTGGAAAATTATGTTTGCCGTCCCGCACAACAGGCTAAGTGTTATTGGTGTTGTTTTGAATAATCCTGTTTATTTGACGTTGAACGAACAGGAAGTGGACTTGACGATGCACACAGCACGCAACAAAACGCCGTCCAATAAGTGTCCGTACGCGCGAATATGTCACTCGTTAAGACAATATTCCTCAGTCACTGCTTAGCTGCTCCCGATAACGTCAATCACAGACATGTTTTTATCGGTTCCGTCGTACGACAATGCGTACAGTCACAAACATAAGATATCCATTAGCAATGCCTAAAATAATATAATTATGTATGCTTGGAAGAGCTAAGCATTTAAGTAAATTACAAAGTTCCTTTTAAAAAAAACTCTTTCCAAGTGTGTGAGAGTATTGTGTTCGGTGTAACGTCATCTCTTCGACGAAGCTGAAGTTATTCGGGTGTAACTCTGAAGCTGAACACGCCTCGTGCAGAGAACGGGCGGAGGAAATTCTCACCAGCCACACAGCTGTTAAATCACGTGGTCACACGAGGCGTGGGATATTGTGTTGTTCTGCGCCTTACGAAGGATCAGGAAGGTTCTCTGTCTCTCGTGCCGCCAGCCCGTCAGTTAATTGCCGAGTGGAAACGGGGAAAGCGATTGATGGCTCGTTTATAGCAAGTTTTCTTGCAGTCTCGCTAGTCCTCGGTGAGGANTGAATTTCGTCTGTTAGCAGAGCGGAAAGAAAAAAATTCTCCCTCATCCGAGGATTTTTTTTTTCTCCCCAGTAATGGAACAGGACGCTCTACCGTTTGAAAGGAAGGGTTCGTCGGGATAATTTGATGTGTTTAACTGTTCGATAAATCATGCTAGGATAGGACCAAGTTATTCTAGGCTATATTACGGCAACGTAATGGAACTGCTCTTGCATCAGTGGTTATCTTGCATTTGTTTCGCAGGAATAAAACAGCGAGCTTTCCCCACATAAACATTTATTTTTAGCAGCCAAATTGCTTAAAAGCAGTGGGTGTTATTGGTTTTTGTGTGAGCTTGTGCGCGCGCTTGTGAAAAACAGCTGTGTTGTGTGTATGACGTCAGTACGTGGGAATGTGTTTATACAAATCTGGAAACATTATAATCGATGCAATGATTCTGGACAAATTTCATGCTATATTTTTTTTTCATCATTTAGAAATTTTTCATAAAATTCTGTCAACTACCAACAATTTTTTGGTGTTTGTGAAACGGAAATTTATTCTCAGATTTATCACAAAAAAATGCGCCAGACGTGAATGCCAACATTTTTTGTAAGAAAACTGTCGTTGCGGCTGCGAATAAAATTAGTTTGCAATTTACTAACGTAAAAAAAAATCCTAGAACCTATGTGTAAACTTGTAAATGTTGACATCCAGTTCCTATTTACGTGTCCGTATACTATTGCGTAACTGAAATGACCATGCTCAGATTTTGAATAACCGAGCTTCAACTAACTCACAGCGTTGATGTTTGGGTTGCTTCTGCTGCGCTGAAGCCGTTTTAGAGAACTGTTCTGTTATCTGAATTTTTTTTCACTTTGGGGGATGTATTCGCCTTTCGTTGGTTTGCAGTGCGTTTCTCATTTACCTAGTAACGATAGGGACGCGACTTGAAATGTGTTGGACATATTTCCGCAGAAGTTGCGGCACGCAGTTTTATTTGATGTAGAGTTTCAAATAAAATATGAACGTGAAACAGTTTTTTTTTTTTGTTTCCGGTGGTGAAATAATTTCTACAACAGCCCAATATCGTGGTTGTGAACTGCAGTTTCGTAAATGCAAAATTGTTTTTCCCTGTCCGGTTATATTCCCTGTGATGCGTGAACAAACATTTCATCATTTAAATCCTCTGTGCATACATTACACGGATACATGTGTTTCTTTGTATTTAAATATACACAACAGAGCTCTCTTTCTCCTTCTCCCCCTCCCCTCTTCCTCTCTCTGTGTATATATGTGTTTACGGATTTTTTTTTTTTCAAACTCACCCTAAATATTCCGGGGCGTTATTCGTTATGAAAAATGAGACAGAAAATACAATATGACTCAAAGCTTAGCACAGTTGTTGAGGGGGAAGTAATCCACTCTTAAAAATTAAATATAATTTCGTAGAAAAATGTTTTAAGTTAAGTTATTATTCAACACAAAAACTAATTATTATTATTATTACTGTAACGCCGTTTGCTAGTGGCATATGGTGTTAATTTGGTGATACGTAGTTTTTGTTGTCATTCGGTGCCATGAAAAACTAACAGTGTAAAGGGTTGCGTATAAAGCAAAAACAAACTCCAAAGTGAGTCATCAAATATATTTGATTAAATGGAAGTACGCTGCATACAATAATTANCCGGGGCGTGATTCGTTATGAAAAATGAGACAGAAAATACAATATGACTCAAAGCTTAGCACAGTTGTTGAGGGGAAAGTAATCCACTCTTGAAAATTAAATATAATTTCGTAGAAAAATGTTTTAAGTTAAGTTATTTTTCAACACAAAAACTAATTATTATTATTATTATTACTGTAACGCCGTTTGCTAGTGGCATATGGTGTTAATTTGGTGATACGTAGTTTTTGTTGTCATTCGGTGCCATGAAAAACTAACAGTGTAAAGGGTTGCGTATAAAGCAAAAACAAACTCCAAAGTGAGTCATCAAATATATTTGATTAAATGGAAGTACGCTGCATACAATAATTATTCTATCTTCCAGCCACTGAGCATTGCGAGTTTTCACTTCTGCGCATGGGTAACCATAAATGACCTAATATACACCCTAAGCATTGTTACATAAAATACAGACCAGTTGATTGGGTATTTTATCCTGAAGAGATCTCTTTCAATCTACTGTTAAACTAGACATTATTACCAAAATGAAATGCATGGAGTATACAAACAAGTTATTTTAACATACCGGAAAACTCTGTTATCTTGGTTCACCATTACAATTATCCATCACAGAGACACCAAAATTTATAATATGCAATTTCCTGTGGGTTAGCCAACAAATATTTGAACGATTCCGAATATTCTGTTTACTCAGGTCACCACAAAAAAAAAATATCAAGCTAACCGTAAAGTGATACTCACATTAATTATCAAGACCTTTAACCAACTCGTAGCTAAGAAAAAATGTTTCACTGTAATGAAGCCCTACAGGCAGTTTTACAAACATGCAAAGCTTTTATTTATGCTGGTGAGGATAATACCCTTAAAATGTCTCCCAAAGACTAACCATTAAAAAAAACCATACATTTATACGATTAAAAATTGTACTGAAATTTGTTACAGAAGAATCCTTACAGTACTACTTCAGGGAGGCGCGACCCAAAAGAGTCGTAAAAATTTCACTAACAGACTTGCTTGTAATAACATCGCCGCTGAATATCGCTATGGAACCTTTTCGCACTTTTTGTGGTTCTAGCTGGCGTATCTTCGAGACGCAGCAGTCAGGCCAAAAATAAACTTAACGCAGGTTTTCTTGATGCAGTTCGTAGCCGAATTGAAACACCTGCTGACTTCCCACCTGGTCGTAACAGCATTTAGTAGGAGGTGTCGTCTACACCTCCTCGCAAGATACAGGAATATCCCTACTAAATCGTTGTCCCGCTGATAACTCGTACATCCAAGCTGCTGTCATCCATGCTCCACTTGACCCGCCAAACATTATAATGGGTTGACCACTTAAACAGTTATTATCCCCTTAAACAACGAGTCACTTGTGCACGAATACATAGTTTAATTTTCTCGTACAACCAAACGCCCGTCACACCCCAAAATGTTTTGGCCCGCCTATTATGTTACCCAAAATACTCACGAAACACCATTTATGTTTTATTGCGTGAACAATTGTATGAATAAGCAATGAATGCCCGGCTCGCGTTTCTACCAGTTACGCACCACCCGACCGCGGTAGGTCAATGGTCTTCTCTCGGGGCGTGAACTTCGCCGATCAATACTTCGCCAAGGACTCTCGGCCGCCGAACACCTGCTCGACNGGTGGCAGCACGGCACAGCCCTGACAACTCCCGCACTCGTGTTGCCGCTACCGCAACTACAAGCGCGCACGAACAAGCAGAGGGGCCAACCCAACAAAAACGCGTTTCCTATCTGCGCGACCGCGCGTGGAGATAACACCAGCTTTACGATACTAACACAATGTGACGTAATAACGTCACAATACTCCCATCTTAATTAAAAATGTAAGGGTGGCCACTCCCTTATTGCTTATGTTTGATCCTTGATATTCGGAAGAACGGCCTAACTAACACAGATAGGCCGTTTTTTGCAACTGCTGAGGACCAATTGTTTCCGTTTAGGCTCGGTCTCATGATCCATGTTGATTTTTCCAAATGTTTCACAACTTTCGTTTAATGTAAAATTGAATATTTCTTATTATTGCGTGTCTACATTTCACAAATGCCTACAAAATTTATTCGCCAAATTTTATCCGCGTGTTACCAGGTAATTATGAAACGGCAAGAATCTGGTGATCATCTAAAAATGCTGCACTAATTACGTAATAGTTATTTGACATAAGTTCACAATTAATGTTTAATCTGCAGCGTAATGTATATTGCCAGAGAGTTATAGATTTAGTTTCAAATTAAGTGCCTGCAAACGTCTAAAATAAGCTAGAAACCTGTCATCCAACATTCAACACAGAAATGTCAACGACAGCGATACGATGCCTGCCACGAAGACCATTCATACATCCTCCATAAGAAACCGATGTTTGGCCGGCGGCGATTCTCAAAAGCCAATACTTGATTTGGTTTACGTTTGTCCTTTACTGTAGTGGCGTAGGAATGTCGAGGTTTGTGTGGCCAGAACTGGTAGGTAGGTAGGTCTTAACTGGTAGGTCGGTAGGGCTTAACTGGTAAGTAGGTAGAGCTTAACTGGTAAGTAGGTAGAGCTTAACTGGTAGGTAGGGTTTAACTGGTAAGTAGGTAGAGCTTAACTGATAGGTAGGGTTTAGCTGGTAAGTAGGTAGAGCTTAACTGATAGGTAGGGCTTAACTGGTAGGTATGTAGAGCTTAACTGGTAAGTAGGTAGAGCTTAACTGGTAGCTAGGGCTTAGCTGGTAAGTAGGTAGAGCTTAACTGATAGGTAGGGCTTAACTGGTAGGTAGGGCTTAACTGGCAGGTAGGGCTTAACGTCTCGACGACAGCGAATTTGTTAGGGACGAAGTCAGTTGGTCAGAAAGGCATGAACAAAGAAATCGTATTCCGTGGCACGAAGTAGGGAATCAACTCAGCATTCGCCTGGAGTGACTTCGGGAAACCACGGAAAACCGAAATCAGGATGACCGGACCCGGACTCGAACCCGGGTCTTCCCGAATGCGAATCCCTGCACTACGTCGCTCGGTGGCAGGAATTGGCCTGCATGCGTTTGACGTACGTTGCAGCAGACTGTAGTGGCACAAGAGACGGGGGTGCTGGAGGAACTGTTTTAACTCGTCCGGTCACGCGTTAGTTTGTGAGCCACAGTGTTGCAATCGTGTAATAATTTGATCTGCACTGTACTTGTGTCTAGCGTAATTTTTGCAACCAGTCAACAACGAGATGAGTTCTCGAGGACGTTACTACCAGCCATTCATTAGCGAGAGTTGTTACTGGCTTTCACAAATCAGGCCACACAGCGGGAAGATTCTCCTTGTGTACAGCACTGATTATGAATACCATTCGTGTGCAACATGTCTACGATCGTAGACATTGTGACTGAACGGGTTTAATTAGGGGGGGGGGGTCTAATTTGATTTCCGAGTCAAAATTCACACCACGTTTTCAAAGAGGGAAAGGGAAAAGGTATTCGGAAAATTATCCCTCTGCAAAAATGTTTTAATTTGATGATCACAATTTTATTGTTATAATACTTTTATCTTCATTCATAAAATTCCACGAATAACATAATTGTGGTATTTTCTGTTATTAAAATATGTTATTAAAATATGTCATTAAAATATGTCATTAAAATATATACGTAAAATGCGTTTTGTTTAAATAAATACTTTATTGCACTAAATTATACATTTGTTATTATCCTACACAAATAGACTAGAAAGAATTTTAGTGATGTAACTAGGGTGGCCTAATACATACTAGCAGTGAAAATTTTGTAGTTCTCATCCGTTGATAAATTTCATGATTTGTTTTTATAAGTAAGTCTACGCCAGCGACTATTATTACAACATATATTACATTTGTAAAATAACAAGTGTGCTAGAAAATCCACGCAGTTTTTCAATTAAAGTTGCACTAAATCTCAAGAAGTTTTTTTTTAAATATTTACTAAGCCTACATTATAAAAGCACATTTGATTGATGGCACGCCAATTTCCCATTTAATATAGCTGGAGACCCGAAAATTTCACGAATTGATTTGCGGACAAGCCAGACTTCACATTACGTACATTAGACTCCCTTCTTCAATTGGATTGAAATTCGTAAGCCACGCCCTGGACGAACTAGAGCCAATGACTGACCTTCAAGAAAACAATTGCCGATCCCGTGTTATGTGGTCTGCAGTTAAATTGGAGCATGAGTAGAGATAATGGAAGATCGCGAAAATGTTTTAAGCCAACATATCCTCGATAACGCTCTTGCTAGTTTATTCTTTTATGATTGGAAGAAAATTGGTTTGACTCAGCTAAGTTGTTTGCAGACCAATCACGAACTTTCTTCCTTATAGTATCGGAATCCCCATTGGCCCAGGGAAATGGGGTAGTAGTTTCATACATGCACGACAGCCAATAAGGAAAGAAAAGACGTGTATACAGTACGTTGAGTACTAGCAAACGGTCAACTTTTCCCGCGATATATACCGTCATCTCTGAGCATGAGCCAATGAACAGCTAACAGGCTCGAGTACATAAAGGATCGTCGAGTCTAACGTGTTGCCAAATGAACTCGCGAAATTGCCGGGAGTTTCGCTTAGACATTTCGAGGGCTACGAAAGGAGCACGCGTAGAAGAGCAGTAAATTTTTTGTGTAAAACTTTTTTGAAACTTCCTGAGCTACTTTACAGGATGGCGCAAACAGCAATATTCTATGTTCAATAGTTCTTGTTATATTGTACTTTGAAATCAGGGAGGTTTCATGTGGACATCCTTAAAGATACTATTGCAATTTGGATAATGTGAAAACAAATCATGTACGTAAACACACTTCCGCCACATTTCGGGTATGCTGTCACGCGAAATCTGATGCAAGTTCTTGGTTATTTCCTTCGTTCGGCGGAATGAAAACGAAAACATATTTCGACTGTTATGAATTTTCCTAGTACAAATTTACTATCGTCTCGGCGTTTTTTTTTCTTCAAAAGAATGAATAGATTTTAATTTAACGATAACACTAGTTACTGAGAATTCAGTTAGTAAAGTAAGGTAAAGTATAGCGCCTCCCATATCAGCCGGTTAAAAATAAGCAAGTGCAGTGATGAGAAATGGCAGCGCTGTTTTTGGTGTTAGGTACTATCCTAGTTTTAAAACTCGAGATATTACTTAAATTTAATATATGTGATTCTGAGACTCGCGTGCAAAATTACTAAATTTGATTAACCAGGAACTAAATAAAGACTTGGGAAATATTAAACGGGAATAAAGAAGCTGTTGCGCCAAACATCGGCTTAATATTATTATTATTAGTATTAAGAACATTCCGCGATACAGCGGCGGTTTTCTTGTGCACGCCAGTATCTACTCTAGTTACGAGTAAGGACAATTTTTGTGTAGCCATTTCTTGAAATTAGGCGATATTTGTAACATCTACAGGATGATTCTAAAATCATGGGACAAACATTGAGGGGTGGTAGAGCTCACTAAAACAAACAATTATTGTATAGGAATATATGTGCGGGGTTGACGCGTTGAGGCACAAACACAAACACATAACACATTAACGGAAACATAAAATGTTCATTAGCAGCATACTTAACGAGTGATTCCGTACAGAAAATGTTGAAACAGTTGCTGGAAATGCATCCACCAACAGTCACGCATGCTTGGCGACCTCTACATATGGCGTGATTGGCTGACAATGGTGGCGTGCGTGAAATACCCGGCGTATTTGAATCTGTTCGCCAATCACTCCACCGACGCTACCAAGCTTGCATTACTGTCGGTGGTAGCAATTTTGAGCAATTCTTACCAATATTGCCGTAAAAAGGCATTTAGCGGAGACGTTGGAAATAAACAATGTGTTGCATTTCATGTGTTATTTTTGTGTTTGTGCCTCAACGCGTCACTCCCGCCCATATATTCCTATACAATAATTGTTTGTTTTAGTGAGCTCTATCACTCCTCAATGATTGTCCCATGATTTTAGAATCATCCTGTATACGCGACATGTTAGGCACTGTATGCACGACTCGTTTTACGTGAGATAAGAACTCTTATGTTGCGCCAACAAGTACGTATTTAAGTACCTTCGCAGAGAGTAGAATGGACTCTTTATAATCAGGTATTTATCTAAACGATATTGTTAGACGAATGACTTATTTTGTACGCAATTTCAAACAATGTAAATATAATCGGGCTAGTGGCACCTGTTAGAGAACACCGTAAATGAGAAGTTAGCACATTTAATTTGTTTACCTGGTTCGCTACCGAAATTTACGAGAAAACGTTACCACTGCAGTACAAACAGTTTCCAGGGGAATTATTTTTAGACTCGGTCTTTTGACTAAGTTATTAAAAATTCTTCGTATCTCCTAGAATGCACTGTGAACATATAACGTAAGTTATGAATGGCTTTTACTTAACCATGAATAGTTTTAACACTCTCTCCCATCATTTCATCTTTTTTGTCGTCGCTAAGTTTGGTGTAAACAGTTCTTTAACTCTAGCCTATTCGCGGTTTCGTCACACTTTTCGAATCAAACCTTTGAAAAACCGCCCTATATAAGACGTGATTAGTTATTTCTTAAATAAGTGTTTAAGTTATCTCCTAAATACCGTTTTATACCTCTGTTAACATAAAAGTATATTATTTCCCGTTTAATTGAAGTTTTACGTATATTTTATTTATTAGTTGCAATATTTCATTTATAATAAATGAGGATAAAAACACTGAGAAAAAAATGTTTTTGTAGCGCCTAGTAAGAAATAGATCTCGTGGAAAATATTATTACAACCGAGTGCGCACGAATTTGGTGCGATCTCCCTTGGAGTAAATTTCTAAACTTAGTTAAGCTTAGTTTGCTCGTTTGCTCGAGGCGAAGGAATATCCTGGAAGTAGAACTTCAGCAGGGCTTCAGAAAAGTGTGTAGTAACCATGGATGTATTATATTAAAATTACAGAAATGCTGTCCAGAACGAAGGGAAAAGTATGTGAAGTGCGGTATCGTACGCCCTCCCTCTTCTTTGCCCTGCTTGGGATTGGGGTAGGATGCTCCTTGCGTCTCTCTCGCCCGTATACACGCAGAAGGAAATGCAGTTACGATGTACCTAATAGGATTACGGTGGCTGAAGAAGCCTGGAGAGACGAAACGAGAAACAGTTTTGCACTGGAACCAGCGGGATTCCCCCATTTTAAGAAGACGTCTGTTAACAAGATATAAAAATTGTCTGGTTCTGCGCGTTTAAACAATTTTGCTTGGAATTAAGATTGTTATTACTTCTGGATATTTAATTCAGCTAGTAAAGGGCGCGACAATGCTATAATTTGGAAGGAGGGTTACAAATGCTTTGTTGTACCGCGCCAAAAAAATTAGGGGAGGGGTTAATACGACGTAACCCTGTTTTAACAAACATTAACAAATGACTGAAGGCTATCCGCATATAAATAAAATACGGGCAAACGCATTATTATTATTATTATCATCATCATATTTTCTTCCCCCTCCCCCATCCGAAAAGTTTCTGCTGTTTCTGATGGCGTTAGAATGTATTACCACGCACCCAACTTACTATTTATTTTTTAAAAAAATTTAAAAAAAGGTTGGGTGTACCATTTCACGATTATATTCATTACGATCTCGTCCCATATCATAATTGAATTAAAACTACGTATATAAATGAAATGTTTTTTTCAATTTGCTTATTACATGAACTGATTTTCTGTCAGTTTTAAATATAACCACGTGCTATGTTGTGTACCTTGCGTTTGTATATAGCTAGACGATACGCGCATGCGCGTTGGGTCATACCCCTACCACGTTCACTGTCGAATTTTGTTACGCTGTGCTCGCGCAACTTCCGTTGCACACTAAACTTTCACCCTCGACGCGCCGAAAGAAGTATAACTTCAATTACATACTGTTTTTAAAATAAATATTTTTTTTCCGTAGGAATAAATTTGGTTGTGGAATGTATTAAACATGAGTGAGCTGATGACATTTGGGGGTGCAAATGACTTCCGAGCCATGGGTTCATTATTGAACATGATATATTAATGCCTATTAACGTTCATGCGCGTTCTCTTTTGAAAGCAGCTCGATGACTGCGTTCCGACGTAACATAACTTTTAAATTGTTTCCGCATTTCTTTATTTAGGCGCTCGCCAATCCGATTCTTGAACTGCGTTGTTGAATTTACTAAATACACCTGTTTGTACCGAAGTACTAAACGACTACACGATAAATTTACCAACGGAAACGAAACGCACTTTCACTGACGCAGGGGTGGCAATTTTAAAGTACTGTTATAAGCGCTGTTTTGGAGCCGTTGAACACGGAGCCATGAACGGCCTTTTCAGGCTGGTTCATACGCAAACGCATTTAGCGGATACACACGGAAATTTTAACAGATAACCGCGCGAACTTTGCCTCGAACTTCCTCCAGTAAAGTTATTTTCGGTGCCACTGCTTCAAATCTTGCGAGATAAAGAATGCGCGCCAGTTCACGTGCCATGCTCACAGAAGCGGTTCGACATTGTATGTATCCATCCGCCTCAGTGCCGCTCCAAGCGCGTTTGACGTGGAAACAGACTTTTATACACAATTAGGTACAGCGAGGTTTGCAATCTATCTCGTCGTTTAATGAATACTAGGTGTTATACATATCACCAGTCTTGCCTATTAGTAGAGACCAGAAAAATTCGCGAGTTCAATGACCTGCAGACTAGAATCTCCAGTCGTATGTACAAATACGCCGATATCAATCGCACATTGGTTGTCTGCTGTCACAGTAGAAGGCGATGATTGGGCCAGTCTTCTCCAGGAGGTGTCAAATACCGCGTGGGCCAATGGCTGAAGTTTTATAAACACACGTGTTTCCAATTCTAGCTTGTCCCGAAATGAATCCGCGAATTTTTCAGATATCTACCTATTAGTCAGATGCTTTTAAAAATAAAGTACGAGCATTTTGAACGAAAATATTAACTTATACATTGTCAATTAATGCTTACATGACTCGGTCCATAACCACATCAAAAAATTACGAAAATCTCGCTTTCCCTGGGCGTGTACGTGTCGGTTATGGAGTTCATCCTGCGGAATATGGCTCGATCGAAGTACATCGTTGCAAAAAAAAAAATCTTACTACAGCAAGCGATTTTCCAGTTTAAAAAAAAAATGCGCTGCTTGGAAACATTACAGTGAAGTGTTTTTGAAATGCGGTTTGAACATTCTAACACCACTCAAATAAAGATTGGCGGAATCGGTTTTAAACTGTTATAATGAAGTATGAAAAAACTTATTTGGGTGGAGATGCGTTTTAATGTGAGATATAGGAGGTAGATAGTGCGTTTGTCATTGTGTAAATAGTGTAATTTTGCGTTCGTGTGTGTGTGCGTTTTTGTAAACGCCTGTCCATTTGTTAACGCTCACAATTCTACCGCCTTAGAAAAGTCGCTAGCTAATTCCTTCTCTAAAAAAGCGCTAAATTTTCTCTCAAAACAAATATTATAATAACGCAGCCCCGCCGACAGTTTCCGAGCGTGGTGGCGCAGCGGTAACTCACTGGACTCGCATTCAGGAGGACCCGGGTTCGATTCCCTGCCCGGCCGGTTTCCTATGGTTTCCCGAAATCACTCCAGGCGAATGCTGGGGTGGGTCCTTTAACAAAGTTCAAGACCGATTCCTTCTCATCCCTTCCTCGATCCATCCATCCTCCCTGAGCAAATTGCTCCGTCTCTAATGACCTCGACATCGACGAGACGTTAAGCCTACCTCCTGACAGTCGTACAGCATGGAAACAGTTGCGAAATCTATCTGTACTTCCCTTAGTGGGGTATGCCAACAGGAAAGTAAAATGATCCATATATATATAGGGGCAGTGATATTTCGCGAAAAGATTTCGAGACACGATATAGTCCAAAGCACTGTAGGGTCGTCCAGCTTCTTTGATTGGCTAAAAAAATTTTTCTGACCAGTGTTAACCATTTGCGCACGAATCACGAAGGTTCAGCGTCGGAGTTACTTAGTCCTGAGTGGCTTGGTCAAAGACGGACACGGCACCAGCAGCCAATGGAGGTATAACAACAGCTGAGGTGTGTTATATAGTATTGAAGTCTACTGTGTGCTTCGAGTGTTACGTGAAAAGTCACTGGCCCTATCCATATAGCCCTATTATGTTATGAGCTACTCACATATCGATGGTGTCCAGAATGCAGGATAGGTGAATACACAAGTGTAAGTAGTGAGGCTTTTCTCATCAATAATGGCATCGTATTTTGATTTTTTAAAATCTTTCATTATAAACTGAATGTTTTATACCAGATGGGACTCAGTATTTCAAACGTACAGTATAAACAGAGAACATGACTACACAGTGGAGTTTTTTTTTTTTTNACCAGATGGGACTCAGTATTTCAAACGTACAGTATAAACAGAGAACATGACTACACAGTGGAGTTTTTTTTTTTTTAATTTCTTAGAGAAGTAAAATTTGCAAAGTATTTGCTTACATGGATGCGGGTGTGTCAATAANGTTTTTTTTTTTTTAATTTCTTAGAGAAGTAAAATTTGCAAAGTATTTGCTTACATGGATGCGGGTGTGTCAATAACATAATTGTGTGCCCTTATTTACAGGACATGCAATGCGAATTTTGTAGCTCGTCCAATGAGAAAAGTGCTTGTTTGACTTGCGCAAAAGTTATGTTATTGGCAAAGAAGTAAAATAATGGTGTGCTAATAAGAACGGCAATCTTTTTCATTACTAATGTTCGAAGGAGAGCAATAATTTTTTTTTGGATTAGTATCCTTGTGATATTAGACTACAGTATCCAAAGAAAACATCTACACACACACACTTTCTGTTTCTCTTTGTCTCTTTCTTTCGCTTTCGGCACGCCAAAACGCTTAAAAAGTGGATTGGTTCGGGTGGCTCTTAACAGCGGTGATGGTGAAGCGAGATGAGTATGGAGCGGCACTGGAATGCAAGGGCGGGAGAAACGGGAGTGATTAACATGACGCAAATACTACTGCCAAAAGCATGTGCGCTTGTTTATCAAAACGAAATTGGTAATAGCCGNGAGTGATTAACATGACGCAAATACTACTGCCAAAAGCATGTGCGCTTGTTTATCAAAACGAAATTGGTAATAGCCGTTGAAAATCCATGTACTTGTGGTCGTGTACACCACAATGGCCACGAAAACTAATATCAACAAGCCAAGTACTAGATTCCTATTGGCTACACGGGTTCGCAAACAAGGAAGTGTTGGGAGTTGATCAGTTACCTGGCATCACTACGTTACGTGCCTACGCATGCGTCGCAATGGAGACTGGACACGGAGAGAGTTACGTGTTCCACTTACGTGATACGTGATACGTATCCGCATCAGTAACGCTGGACTCACAACAATTCCGTCGCGTCTCGTCAGGCGGTCACCCGATCTTCAACCAATGGCAGGGAAACATTTTTTTTTATATCCGTCAATCCTTCAAATATATCTCGACGGACCTACGTATGGGCCACCGCCTCCTGACGATATTCNTTTTTTTTATATCCGTCAATCCTTCAAATATATCTCGACGGACCTACGTATGGGCCACCGCCTCCTGACGATATTCCGTAGACGCGAATACGCACTTTTTAAGTAAAACGCAAGGCGGTGGATCTGTTCATATTATCTTCGATGAGCAAATTCAGGAATTTTAAATGTAAACAACATTTCAGCATAAATTCTCATCACGTGAAAATATTATCTCCCCAGAATGTTTCTCTCTTGAAAATGTTATTTCCAATCGAAATATACTTCCAACTAAAGAAAGACGACGGTGTTAAGTTGTCACGCTGAAATGTTGCCGTAGAGAAGGATTGACGGGGCGATGGATTGTTGTGAGTCGCTTCCAACGGACGGACGGGAAAACAGACGGGTGACTGACTGACGGGTGTGACGGACGGGTTGTGATCCCAGCTTTATATTGCAGAGCGGGCCTCTCGCGGCTTGCATGCGAGCTGCTCTGACTGTTTCGATTCTCGACAACTATGGATTGTTTCAGGGGTCCATGGCGCAAGCTGCGTCACGGAAATTTCTAGGGGGAGGAGTGTTGGAAGAATCGTTTAAAAAATATCACGTGTTTAAACTTTAAAGAGATTTCTCTGCGCGGGGGAAAATATCGAGGACTGATTTGGATGGGAGGAAAAATAAAGCTTCTTCTTGGAAGCATTGGTTTCGCCCCAACGGGTGAGGGTGGGATGATGACTCCTGGGTGGGGAAAGATGCGCAAAGTAGCCACGTGCGCGCAAAACTAATACTGCCCCCCCCCCCTGTATTAAGGGAAACGGTGGGTTTGGCAACATTCGCAATATAGTTGTTAATATTAACGGTAGCGATTCTCATATGAGACACTGAGTAAACCGAAGCTTGTGAAATGTATTTACTATAGGAAAACTGGTAAGTGATATTTATGCTTATGAAGTAGTGATCGCTGTCGTTTGGAAGTGTCCCAGAAACATAGATTTAATCCCCCATTGGAATTCAGATGTCTCTAAGAAGTGTTTATTTCAAAAATAATGGTTTTACCATTTATTTTTGGGCATGGAATTATTAAATCGTTGTTGGAAAGCTTAAAGGGGGTAGAAACGGTGGCGGTTATGCTTCTGTGCAAATTTCCCTTGGCCAGTGCTCGTGTTATGACTCGAGAATCAAGGGCTGTGTTTCCACCACACCCGTGTCTAGGGAGGTACCCGTCAGTCACCGTACAGTTCAAGTGAACGTGAACGTCCATCGTTTTAGAGTTGTGCGGATCTTGTGCGTGTGCGTATTTGAGCGGTAGTGTTTACCAGGAAAGTTAAAGGTGCAGGTCTTTTATGCAAGAACGTAAATATAATCACGCCTAAACAACAGATGCCTAGAATTAATATGCAGTGGAATAGTAAGACGGGAGAAGTGGTCGGAACATTGCAGGATAAAGCACGTCTACAAAACTAAAAATGATTTAAATGTAAAATACAATATCATATAGTTAAGATGCCCGTCTACGTGGCGCTTGAACTGCGTTGCAGTGTGTTCGAAATACACGTTTTTCAACGAAACTATTAAGCGTGCGTCCAACGTGCTGATCTACGAAAAGAACACACACTTCAGACGAGAGCTGTTAAGTACTTTCAAAATATCACATACGTTAGAAACATAAATTCAGAGTACTCCAAAACCGCTAAAAACGGCCTTTCCAAGGCGCTGTAGCTCAAGATGCACGCATCAGATACATACAAAACTACCATAGGGGCCTGCACTGAACCTTCCTAAAGACTTCCCACTAATAAAATTATATGGTCACCGCTGAAAGTCCCATAGGTACACGCAGCACGACGAGAACACTGCACGCCAGTTCAGAGCCTTGCGCTTAGCGGCGATGGCGTACTTGATGCGCGTGGCAGTGTCGCCCTTATAGCTTCCGCGCTTCTCGGCCTAAACGTGGGAAAAAGTTCAAGGTAGACGGGGGCCTTAAAGTACGGCGATCGTGACAGCTGGAAGCTCTGTGCCCAGAATACAGCGTTAGAAGAAGGAAATACACCGGAGGAAAACTCGGAGAGGTGAGTTAATTAATAGCGTCATCAATCAGCACTCGGCTGCATAAATTATTATCTCATTTTTCTCTGATGTTTCTGAGGGGCAGCGTTGGTGTAGTGGCTAGAGCGAAGGAAATCCGGGTTCGATCTCCAGCGGGGTCACTCCCGGATCTTCGCATTTGGAAATCGTGCTGGACGATGCCGCTGGCTGGCGGGTGGGTTTTCTCGGTGATCTCCCGTTTTATCCCCCGTCCTTACATTCTGGATTCTGGGGCTGCTCCATGTCCACCTCATTTCACTCTCATCGGCTCTCCAGATGTCGATGTCAAGAGACGCCCGAACCTTTCTCAGACGTTGCTTAAATGCTCAGCTCAATAAATAAAAAACGTTTATTTTTGTCTTTATTGTTGAAACCCTGGAATAATTTGCAGTTGTGCATGTACTTGACGAAAGATCTAAAAACTGCTAAGCATTTTAAAGTTGCGTCTCCCTTAAATTGTCTGAAGATGTCTTTGGGATTATTACAAGTGCTTGGGTTGCTCTTTGAAATTTACTGGTGGCCATATCGTGGCAATAGTGGTTGGTTATTTAGTAACTGGTTGATGTTTTCTTTGTCCTTCCCAACACCATCTTAAGGTCGGAATGTGTGTCACTTCATGCTCCCCCCCCCTTTTTTTTATTTTTCAAAACCCTTANCCAAATACTGGGAAATTGTTAGTAAACTGTTTAAGAATTAATGCGAGAGGTTGAAACCATTTATTTTATCTGCAATGCATGTAAGTTCTATGTTGTATATAAGTTTTATCACTCGTAATTATAATGCACTGTCACATTTATCAATGGATACACTAATGAACTCCGTAGTGCCCAGACCTTTAAGGCGGGGTCTCGCAAGCCATGTTAGAATTACTGTTTTTTTTTTTTTTGCTTATTTTGGTTGTTTAGGAACACCTATTTTAATAATGAATTTATAGCTTTTTTGCAACATATATTACCTTGCGGTACACTCATAAATTCATAACATCTGGCATATAATTATTACATAATTAGTGTAGCATTATTTTAAAATCATAAATAGATGCTTGCCGTTTCAGTCTCATCAGCTAATGGACATACAAAAATTGGCGACTAAATCCGAAAGCATGTGTAAAATGTAATAGCGCTATAAAAAGAAATGTTTAGTAATTTCGCAGAAAATAATGTATAAATTTTGGTTGTATGCTGTTCTTATGGATGCTGAATTTGTTTTATATAGCAGTGTTGTTAAACTACTAATAGTTTTAACATTTCAGTGTTTAAAATAAAATAACATTCTGAATTCAGTTTATTTCATAGGTATTCATTTTAATTAAAACATTAATTCACGCCATTTGCATCCTATGTAAATAGTGCAACGTTCTTGCTTGTTATAACTCGTGCGTCATTTGAGTGCAGAATATTTTGTGGGTTTTCATATTTTTGGCTTGGTATTAAGCTTTTATTAGTGTTTTTTAATTGCAAAATTTGGGTTAAAATCGTTAACAGCACCATAGTCATAAAACTTTAACAGGGGAGTTTTAGTGCAAATTATTCTATATGTTTTAACTTTGAAAATTTAGTTGATACGATTTGCATACATGTATACAGTGCTATGATTTTGCTGGTTATAGTTCACTTATATAGTTCATTTCAGATTTTCAGGAACGTTTTGTTAATTTTAATTGTTTTTGCTTCGGGTCAGGGTGTATTTTCTATTTTTTTGTTTTTTTTTGTTTTATTGCATAATATGTATAGCAGTCAAGCATCGTTTGCTATGATAATGTGAACCACTGTCACGGATATGTTTAAATATACATATCTAAGAAATTTGTGATCGCTCCATGACAGACATTGCCGAATCAAGTGGACTCGGCCGATCATAAAACTAAAGACATTTTGCTATGCCTGGAAAACATTTGCACACACACTATAATAAAAACAATATATTGTTGTGAATAAACATTGTCATGCACGATTAAACAAGCAAATAAATGTAGAATGAAGTATGCTTCTTGTCTACTATGGGCGCGTGGGTATATAGCGTGCACGAACAACAAGCAAAAATGTTGGTTAAAGATGAGGAGGTGAGATTGGTGGGTGGGGGGGATGTAGGCACCCCTGAACATTTGTATGTAATTTTTTTTAAGACAGAAATTAAAGTCGATACTTTGTCGCCAGTTTATAAATGTTGTTATTGAAACACAAATGTGGACGTTGAAATCACTGCAAGAAGCTTCTCCTCTCTTCACTACATTTATTCTTCTTTAAAACAGTGATTTAAATATAGCGACAATGCTGTATATTTTCTGAACAGATTGGTGTGTAAAACAAGAAGGAAACAAGTGAATGTTGTTTATGGTATTTTCCATCGCCGTCGTAATCCTTAAATAATTAAGAAAAAGTACAAGAAGAGCACTCCTACAATTCGGTTTAAATGTATTTCTGGGTTAAATGATACTGTATATGGCCAAACGAACCCCGTTCTTAAATATATGTAAATTTTTACCAATTTTATTATCAGATGGACGCTTCACAAACTACTTATCTGGCCGCATATTATGTAGTTTCCACTATTTTATAGTTCACAAAAAATGCTGTCGATAATTTTTATTTTTATTATTTTATCTAGGGGAATGGCGATTGTATTATTGCGGTGGAAACCATATTTTTCTTTCCGTCACTAGACGGGTTGTAGCTCAATGCTACACCGACAACTTTAGTATTCTGCATGCGAACGAAATGCGAATCATAAATTGTAAACACTCTGGGATGATTTTGTTCCTTTTGAATTCCATCACTGAGCTGAGTGCATTTCCACATCCACCCCTTCTTTGCAGTGGTTCCCGTTGAAACGCGCGGGAACAGTTAAGCCGCGAAAACGGCCGTGATACACGTCACGGGCAGGTGAAATGGAGCTCGACAGCGGAGAGAGAAATTGGATATGAACACGTGCAGTTGACAGGGAATCCGGGCCCGCTTCTACACCGCGGACCTTCCCGGCGCGAGCGACGTAGTTCCGCGGGCCGCCTGCAGATGGCAGGCTAAGTCGAGGCGTGTTTCGCCGCACCGGCGCTGGAAGTTCGCGCGCACGACGGTGGAGCGCTGGCGTACGCAAACAAACGAAAAGAAATAACAAAATTACAAGTACTTTCTTTCTATAAATTATGAACAAAACCTCAATTTAAAAAAAAGTTGTACGACGTTATTTTACGCACAAAAATGGTTTTTAATATTTTTTCCATCATAAGGAAACTGAGTAAAAACAAAGCACATCGTACACTTGTGATTCATCTGTTTTCCTTTCTTGTTATTGATTTTAATTTGCTAGTTTGCATTTAAAAAGGCGTGATATAAAACGTAAACAATAGCAAACTCCTTTCCGGAAGCATTTGTGGATTTAGCGTACTTCTCTAGCCCAGTAGATTTCGACCCTAAATCCCCAAACATTAATGGGCTAAACTTGGTCACATGGTCGATATGGTAGCCAAAATTAGTGGTCTCGTTGCGGTTTCTGACTCGGGTTTTGTTGTATCTTTGTTTTCAGTTAATGCCAGGTTACTTAATTTTATCCCTTTCATAATCGTAATTAATATAATATCCTTAACCTTTTGTGATGCTTCCGCAAAGGAAATATCACGATGTACTTTCTATTTCAAAAACTCATTTAAATTGTTGAGAATAAGCAACGTGGCCACTCCTCCCAGTTGCAAGTAAAGTCTCCCAATTTTTTAAAAAGTTTTTTTAAAATAATTTCACTTATAAGTTCCTCTGATTGCTCTGACAACAGGTCAAAAACCTTTTTTTGTATATACTTTTTTTTACGTGTCACAGATCTTGCAATTTGTGTTTTGTTACGTCTTCAATTTAATTTTTGTTTGTTATATACGTAATGTTTTTCTCGCGGCTTCTCTAATATCCCGTAGGAAGGGACTTAACGACATCATTCCAATTCATACACGGTTAGAAAAATGTATTGCTAAAAAAGTTTCCCCAGCAAATATTCCTCCGCCAAAGGGACCGCAGACCGCATTCGCGCGCACTCATTCCAATAATATTCCGCACAAGAACTATTTGTCACTAGTCAATACCCAACACCTATGTTATCCCTGTTTGTATTCCTGTCAATTATAAATTAAATTTACGGACGAAATATTAGTAAAAGTTCTAGTTAACCAAAAATAAAGTACTTTGATGTTAACACAGGTGTAAAACGTTTGTGATTCACGACATATTTAGGAAACAACCAAACACGTCATAGATGGTGTAATTTTTCAAAGGTTTGAATTTAAAAAAAAAAGTGAAGAAACCGCGAACAGAACATATTATTTATGAATGTCCTCCGCGCCTGATTATTGATCTCGGTGAAAGCTGTGGTCAGCCATGCCTTACCGACGTAAAGGATGTCTCTTCTAGGTGTTTAGAAGTATCTGCAACGCTATTCTTATCAGCAGGCGGTTATTTGTTTACCATCTGGCGATTTGCTTTACCTAGGGGGTTTTGCTACACGGCGAGTTCCACAAACATTACGGGCGAAACCATTGCTCAGTGTTATCGATCGATGTAACTGCATCGTGATAACGCGCGAGTGGGGTTTTGTCGTACAAGTCTCAACGTACACGGCTACAAGTTAGTAGTCCTGCATTTTTTTTTTTTGCTTCATTCGTTGTTTTGCGATGTTACGCATATCTCGGTAAATAAATATTCTACGAGTACGACTTTTTGGCCAGAAAAGGTTAAAACCAATTATCTAAGCCCGTGTGCTATTCAAAAAGAAAAAAAAAATATCGTGAAAATGGTAAAACAATAAAAAAATAATATCGTACTTTTAGAGTTGGCCTGCGAAGTTTGCTTCAGAGGTGGGAGAAAAACACAACCTTATGGAATAGTTTAACCAGTGGGCTTCCATCGTGTGTAACGAAGTCCCACTGTTTTGCAGAAATTTTTTCACATCCCTCATGCAATGATGTAAGTACTTATGAAAGCCTTACTCTTTGCCATTCTAGAACTCTTCCGCGTATATTTTATGTTCTAATTCAACACCATGCTAGTCTCTGCAATGTTGTTGAACCAGCGTGAGATTAGTAAATAGAAGCAAAATATACACAAGGGCTACCTAAAAGTTCACTTCTCTTTTCTCATCCTCTCCCCTTACACTCCCAAACCATTAGACCGAACTTTTGTTTCGCTGTAGGTTAAAATCACATTTACAGTATAGTGGACATTTGTTGTGCGTTTACATACAGTTTCATCACATCTCCACATCTTCTGCATGTCACGGAATTGATGTAAAATTTGCAATCTATATTAATTATAACTAATTAAAGATTTCGTTTGAAACTTGGCTTTTGAACGTTAACCGTGTATATTTATTGGGTTATGTTCGTGAGTATTTCGTTTTGAAACACGACAGTTAGATATCTCAATACTAATATACCTAGAATTCGAAGTGTTCTACTTAACCCAAAATTTAGAACTGATATTTCGAGACTTGTTAGTTTTGAAGTAAATGCAATATTGTAATATATGTTTACCCACAATATAGAAAAAATTTTCACGGCATACAGCACATTTTACTATGTTGATTACGTCGACAATATTCTCAAGGTAAAACTTCCAGTGGAGTGCAACTTATTTCGATTTCTTATTATCGTTCTTATAAATGATAAATTGAACATAACTTTTCAACAGTGCTGTACAATAAATTATGCAGGATTTTATTAGGTGCAATTAACAGTGAAACAAAATTTGGAATTTTAATTGTCGTGTGGTTTTGTAGGAATAAAATATAATGACGTATTTCATTTTGATACAAGTCTTGCACAGCCAGTAATTTATTAATTACTATGCAGTCCTTGGTAATATACACGTAATTAGCATCACTATCCAAATAAAATACACTGAAACAAGTAAGTGATTGTATTTGCTATCACGTATGATTACTAACATGTATTAAAAACTTACGTATCACACTTTTAGGGTTACACTTTGTAATGTAAAGTAAATAACACAAAACTAAAAATATCAAAATGAATTTCGTCCGTAAAAAAAAAAAATTGTACACCCTTTTTCCATTCGGAAAGCCAAAGCCAGCAATGCAGTTTGTGCAATGCGAAATAAGTTTTTAAAATTAGTTTTGTATTTAAGCGATGGCTACTGACTTATGCATGTACTGTATGTATAAAAATTAGCAAACAACTGAAACCACTTACATAATCTGAGAGAAAGCATGTATGTCGGCACAGTTCAATGGTACACTAACTCAATTTTATTTGGTTTTTTATTGCGCTGTATGGCGAAGTTGATTAGCAACATATGCATGTGTCAGGGCTTAGAGTTGACAAATCGTTAACCACTGAGACAAATGCAAAGTGACGCGCACGCCGTACGTGGGACTCAAACCCAGAACTCCTTGGTCATTTTCACACGTGTTTGCAGCAGTGAACCTTTCCTTTGCTATGGAGGTTTCACAGCCATTTGGCGCATTTCAAATTATTTGTACTGATAATTTTTATTTGGCCTACAGACACCGTTCTCCAAGCCCCTAATTTCGTAGTAGGCGAATGTCAACAGTTTAAATCTCGCTCTAAATAACCTGTTATTTGATGGGTTAAAAACAATATATATTATTTTTCAACATAAATAACACAGAAGTTTATTTCTGCATCATTATCGTTGCCAACTGAAGTTATGCGGATGAGTTACCAAAGATAGAAATGAAATAAAAATACCACCTTAATTTCCGAAAGACCAAAGGTTAAAAATAAATAAATGGCGTGTGGGGAGTGCACCCAGGGCAAGGAAACACCCTCCGAGTGACGATCTTTCCAGCTGAGACCCGTAGGTGACAGTCATCCTCGAGCATGACATAAGTGAAGCCCTAGAATGGAGCGGCGCTGGAATGCAAGGGTGGGGGAAGCGGGAGTACCCCGAGAAAACCCGCCGGCAAGCGGCTTCGTCTAGCGCGATTCCCACATGCGAAGGTCCGGGAGTGAACCCGCCGGGGATCGAGCCCGGATCGCCGAGGTGGGAGGCGAGCGCCCTGGCCACTACGCCACCGCTGCCCCTTATAGGTTAAAAACATGTACTAGCCAAAGAGCGTACTTGAGTTTGAGTCGTAAACCTGCTTGTTCAAAATAACTCACGTCGAGGTGTTTCCGCTGATATAACAACTCAGCACTATGGTGCTCTATAAACTTCATCGCAACAACGTAGGCCATAGGTGTAATTTGTAAGCACTGGTTGTATAATTCTGTTTGTGATTTTAATCACTGCTATTTAAGAGACTGCTGCAATAAAGGTGGTAATTAAGTGCTGTGAAAAAGAAGTTAACTGGACACAAACGTGTAAAATATAAAAAAATGTTATGTATTTATATTTGATCAACATATATTAATATGTCAGATAGGCTTGATATGAGTGGATGTGTCCCATCGCGTATCAAAACAACCAATATTATTAAAATATATTTAAAATGTGACTTCAACTGAAGTGGAGGATACAAGTTGTTTCGCGCGTTGAAAATGTCATGACCAGTGAAAAATAAAGAGTGGGCATATAACAAAATATCACTTATTCCTACGTCTCATAAGTAAGGGCAGTGATATTTCGCGAAAATATTTCGAGACAATATACAGTCCAAAGCACTGTAGGGTCGTCCAGCTTCTTTGATTGGCTAAAAAAATGTTCTGGCCCGTGTTAACCGTTTGCGCACGATTTACGAAGGTTCAATGTCGGAGTTACTTAGTCCTGAGTGGCTTCGTCGAAGACGGACACGGCACCAGCAGCCAATGGAGATATAACGACAGCTGAGGTGTGAATATAGTATTGAAGTCTACTGTGGACTCCGATTTTTACGCGAGAAGTCACTGGCCCTACTGATAAGACATTGGCAGTAGTCGATAATGTTTATTAGGAGTTCCCTGAATCAAGAAAATTTTTGAAAGAAATATTCCACAAAACAGTGTTTGTTTAACATGTGGAATCAAGTTTTGCACAGTTTCATAGAACTGGGAAATGCAAATTTAGAATTACATTTTTTTTAAGTGTTCCTTTTCCTGTAATAATAGTGCTGTATACGTTTAAGTCTCCGAGTTTTTTTGGGTTTGCGACTTATAATAACAGCACGTCGGTATCCTTTTCGCGAGTGTTTTTATAGTACATGTCGAGTGATATGAAATCGCACAAAGCAGAATATATTTTACAAGATTTGCAGAACCTTCAAACCTTGTTTGAAACATGAAAACGAAACTTAGTCACTATTTCTGACGAGCAAGTGCATTGTCTAGTGTCAAAGAGGCTGTTTCCAAGACACTAGCGAGTGCTTCGCCTTCTACCGAGACGAGACGAGGCTCCAACAAATGGATCTGCAGTGCAAAATCATACTAACGACCTTTCGCGTTCTCCAGGCTTTCTTGAGCAAAAGCGTGGCGTTTCCCGTTAGTTAGTGCCCGTCCTTAAGGTCTCAACATAATTTCCTGTATGCCCAGATTCTTATTAGGGGGCGTCTTTCGGGCATGCATTTTTAATCTCTTCTGCACTATAGCAAATTCACACTACCATCACACTTTTCGAATCAAACTTTTGAAAAATCACCTCGTGTATAAAAAAATGTTTAGTAGTTCCATAATAAATAATATATCACAATTTTTTTTATAATTCCATTAAAATTCAACTAGTTTTTTGGTTGAATAAAACTTTCACATATTTTTGATACATAAGTTTTAGTAATGAGTCATACTCAATACACACTAAAACATATAAAAAGGAAGTATGTTGGTAATTTAATTGATCGTACAAAATAGTTCTTACATATAGAGTACGGGTCTGACATATTTATGTTTCGTGAAACTGAGGGAAATACATTCCATTGTTTTCTGTAAACAATATTCTTTTTTGTCCAGCTCGCAAATATGGTGTGTTATACTCATTTTGGTGTTTTATCTAGATCTGTGTACGTTTTATTTACATAGGGCAGAAAGAAATGCAGTTGGCAGACCGGATAATTTAAGCAAGGCTTCTATAAAGTTGGAAGTAACAACGAGCATACAGAAAGATTCTGTTACTTGCTAACTTTACAAAGAATCCTTTTGGCATGACGCCGATGACGAAGTTGAAAGGCTGGGCCGTCCACCGTCCACCGTTCATCGAATTATAGACACATACAACTCAAAAAAGGTTTTGCGCCACCAGGATTACTGAGTTACTCGATTCATGACGACACAAGAGAAGGTTGGGACGAGAACGCACGCTGCCTGTGAGGAATACCGCGCCACACTTGACACGAACTTCTCTTTGTAACGCACGTGTCTCCCAGCAAACATCCTTCTCGAGCAAGCTAATTACAGCTGTCTCAAAACGTGTCTTGAGTTGTGTAGTTAGCAGCACGTTGCCAATAGTTCATTACTACAAGCAGATATTGTCGAGTCGATACCGTGAACGAAGAATAACTGAGATTCTGTATTGACCAATCGTTGGCAGTTTTGGGTCAGTGAACCAAGAAACTTTGTTACAGTAACGGAGGGTAACCAACCCCTTTTTTTCCTTATAACGAGAGTTTTCACGTAGAAAATCTCTGAAAATGCATTTTTTTTTTTTTTTTTTACAATTTTCACGATTTTTTTTTAAATTTTGAACACACTTAATATGATAAGCAAAAATGCGGACTTAGACATAATTAATTCACGGTTACTTCCAACTTTTCTGAAGCCGTGCTAAAGTTCTACTTTCAGGATATTCCTCCGCCTAATGCAAACAAAGCTTACACCAGAGGACCAACGCACTGCATTTGTGCGCAACTCAGCGTTATAATATTTTGCATAAGAATACTATTTCTTACTATGCATTACCAACACCCCTATTTTCTCGCTGTTTTTATTAAAATTACTTGTAAATTAAATATTGTAATTTATAGATAAAATATATATAAAATTTGTATTCAACCAATAATAAGGTATTTTATGTTAACGCAAGTATAAAGCGCTTATGATATATTTAAGAAACAACCAAAGACGTTATACTTGGGTTATTTTTCAAACGTTGTGTTTAAAAATTGTGAAGAAATCGCGAATAGACTGTAATTGATTTTTTAACTATATTGACAAAAAGTCGTATTCCTAGAATATTTAACCGCTGGAACAAGGGATGAAACAAAATCTTGACTTCCAACTTTTAAGGGGATTGTCTAGCAAAATATCGCCTGTAATATCAGCGTTTCCACATATACGTATATCTCAGTAAATAAATCCGTACGTCGGAGGTAAAGGGCACTATGTACATTTTACAAAACTCAGGTTTTGACATCCTTTTGTTATATATTTTACGCTATTTTCTGAGGTGCAAAGCTTTATCTCCTACGCGGCATAATAAGCGACTTATCCTGTAGGAAAGGCCACTATGTGCCATCACGGTATCGTGGAAAAGAGCACTGCTTTAATAGTTCCATATCTGTGACAATAGTGCAGCCATTTACCTCCGATACACAGATATGTTCTGGGATGTTTTTTTTTTCAGCAAAGGCAAAAATATTTATCTACAGTCACCACTTTTTACTTTTATCCTATCGAATGTATTCAAAGAGAGAAAAAAAACTGTGAAAAGGATTGTAAAAAATGACACTCTTAGAGATTTCCCTCGCAGTTTCCTCGAAGGAAAGGAGAAAAGTACAGAACGGCGTCTTTAATTTAATCCGCTGTCTTACATCGCGTGTAATAATATCCTACTGTTAGAGAGATCTAATTTGCGAGGTCAGCCGCCCAGTCTTGGGAGGACAATGCTTCCCTTATGACCAGACGTGACCTTGGGTCGTTCCAGATCTGTTTGCTAAGGACTTCCTCCCCTTGACACCGGCAGGATGTTTGGTGTTGTAGGGCGGCCGGATGCCAGGATCCTTCCTGCCGTTCACGCACGCCTTGATGAACCTGCAGGACCGCCGCTCGCTCAGTCCGGAGGACTTCCAACTATCCTTCTCACAAGTAAGGACGCACGCACTTATCTCTCTCTCCCTCTCTCCCTCTCTCCCTCTCTCTCTCCCTCTCTCTCTCACTCTCTCTCCCTCTCTCTCCCTCTCCCTCTCCCTCTCTCTCTCCCTCTCTCTCTCTCTACCTCTCTCCCTCTCTACCTCTCTCCCTCTCTCCCTCTCTACCTCTCTCCCTCTTTACCTCTCTCTCTCCCTCCCTCTCTCCCTCTCTCTGTCTCTCTCTCCCTCTCCTCGTAGGCGTAAGCTGCTGTGGCCAGGCCACGCTCCCGCATGCAGATAGTTAGTTCGTCGCTTGAGTAAACCGAGGATAATTCATTCTTTCTTTATATGTAGTCTGCCGTACGCTAGTGTTCTTTTTTTTAAGTTTACCAACGTTTCTTCTCTATGACTGCAAGTGTCGTTTCCTGCCCCGTGGTTTCACGACACCAACTGCATACTGTTCACGTAAGCATTTACTTGAGTCCCTTTCAGTAATGTTGACATCGCATTCGAAGTAGGTTTGCACTGAAGTTCTGTGCATTGCCTTAAACCTGTAATCACTGAAATTTGTAGTAGTATAAAAATAATCATGTTCCTAGCCACTTCACACTTTCACTAATCTTAAGACTTGAATGTTTGTCGTTCTCTCTATGCCAGTGCTAATTTTGACGTTCTGTGGAATGGCGTGCAATGAATAGAGACCCTCAACCATTTAACGTTATGAAATAGTACCGAGGTTTACTTTAGTCCTCTACAATACTCGACCGAAGGCCATCCTTCATTGGCTGCTGCCTCAGTCAGAAGTGATCCTACTGTTTGACTCAGCCACGCGGGTTTAACCAACACGACTGCTGAATGTTTGCTATTGGCTCGGAGTCTTGTAGGGCGTGTCTGACGAGCGGAGGCCCAATGACATTAATGGGATTAACGCGTATTTTTTATGACTTCTAGTTTGTTACAGAATTTTAAAGCGATGAATACGGACAGAAAGGAAAGTGTGCAGGATTGTCAAAAGTATTCAGCCACCAACCTTCGGCCATGTATCTTATATACGTTAGTGTATCGGCCCTGCGTTTCATTACCACATGAAATAATTACGTAAACAGGCTTGTCATGAGCTGTACTCATATGTGACTCGTGGAAGAGGAACGCCATCGCGGTACGTTGTGGCTTCTTTGCTGTTTTAGAACTGGAACTTAAGGTAGAAGTAGACTATATTAAATACAAAACGCATTAAATTGTACTACTCACACTCCCAAAATTGTCAGAAAAGTGCGATTTATAATTCATATGAAAGAAGAATGCAAAAATTTTGTAACACTGTAAAATATTATGTAATATTTAGTTATTTAAATGTTTGAAATAATGAAGAGAGTGCTTTTAATTAAAGTTTAAACGTATTTCCATTCCGAATGCTTTAAAAAGCACATTTTGCGAAAATAAAAAAAATAATCGAATAATATTATTAGCATAATTACTTTTTTTAATAACAAAAATTAGTAATAATATGTACAACTTTTTTAATAATGGATTTTACGCGCATTCATTTTAGCCACTAAAGTGATATTTCTGTAGCGAACTAAAATGTTTGTGTATAAGATTAATTAAAAAAAATATTTGTAACCGTTATTATTAATGCTTATTATACACAGCATTAAGTATAANTTTTTTTTTTTTTTTTTTTTTTTGCAAAATGTGTTTTGTGAAGCAGCCAGAAAAGAAATGCGCTTGAACATTGATTTCATCTTACTAATATATTTTTTTTAACTGTTCGTAGTTCATAGAGCACTTTTAAAATCAATGTTTGAAAAACGTCTCTTCCTATATCTGCATGTATTTTAACCGGCACTTTTACTGGCATGCGCCCAGTGAAGTTGGCAACGACGGAGGTAAAGTAGTTCCATAACTTAATGTTGAATTAAAAGTGTTAGATAAATATCTGTGAATACTAAAATTATTTCTTTCACCCTGTATTTTATTTTAATGCCTGTAAGTGTAGGAATTAGCAGATTTGAGAAACATTTACTTCTCTGATAATTTCACAGTTTCACTCGACCGACGCATGAATAAAGCGACGAGGACTACGGCAATGTGGTTTTTACATATGGTGGAAGAATACACAATGTGCGTATTTTAAGCAGGGCTTTTATAAGTTCCATTTTACCGTGAACAGCCTATTCAAACATTCTATGAGAAATTTTACAATATTACAAAATATATGCATTCTTCTTTCATGTGCAACATGATTGGTATTTTTGTGATAATGTTGATAGTTTGTGTAGTACACTGGAAAGTCAAAAACTGGTATAGGCGTGCGTATGCAAATGACAGAGGTATGGAACCAATCAGAGTAACGCGATGCGGTCTGCAGCTAGATCGGTTACTGCTGCTACAATGCCAGGTTATCAAGATTTAAGTGAGTTTGAACGTGGTTTTATAGTCGGCGCACGAGAGATGGGACGTAGCATCTCCGAGGTAGCGATAACATTTGGATGTTCGCGTACGACCATTTCACGAGTGTACCGTGAATATCGGGAAGCCGGTAAAACATCACATCTTCGACATCGCTGCGGCCGGAAAATGATCGTGAAATAACGGGACAAACGACGACTGACGAGAATCATTTAAACGTGACAGACGTGCAACCCTTTCTCAGATTGGCGCAGATTGTATTTGTGGACTGCCCTGCAGGATTCATGG
>NQII01000528.1:90542-132517 GCA_002778355.1 Clitarchus hookeri | reverse complement strand
GGGGGGCTACACGATATTAGCCAGGTGTACCAGTTTTTTTGGCTCTTCAGTGTATGTGTTATTGGGTTCTGCATGTCGTGCAGTTAGGCGCAGTGTTACATTGGACGCTTTTCTCCTCCTACTTTAACTGTGATGGACCTCGCGGTCACATGCCCTCTTCTTGCTCGTCGTTGGTCGAGCACGGAACGAAGTTGTCGTGGAATGGACGGTTCCATTGAGCGCCGGTACAGTACCTGTAGTTCTTCACGTATTCGTCGGTTTACTATCGTTCCTCACGGCAAGTTTTTGGTTTGTCGCGGGGCGAGGAAATTTTCTTCTCTCTCTCGGGAACGTTGGCTAGACCGTCATGTTAATTACGTGTGTTTATGGGGTCCCACGCAGGCTGCAATTCGTTTTAAAGATTAACTAAATTGTTTTCAGAAAAAAAAACTGCTTCAGTAGTCGTCCGTAGTGTAACTAGGTGAAAGCAAACTGTAGGCTGTATCTGCACTTATCAAGTGCTGTAGAATATGAATATGTGGTTGTTAGATCATTTATATGCATATTTGTATACACATTCAATCATGTTTTACCTTTTTTTTACGACTCTTCAGGAAGTTTCTACATCGTTGGCAATGTCAATGGGAAATCTAAGGTGTTGTATAGATTATTAGGAAGTAAAATTTTTAAGATGGTTGCTTTATAAGCTATTTAAAAATATTATATGGTATGCTAATTAATCTGGATGTATCTTACCTTTTTGAGAATACATTTTTAATACGAATCACTATACTATGTTAATTACAGAAAACATTTGCTTGCTGTAAGGGATTTGTGAGCCGGTTATAGTTTTATAATGCTTTTATGGGTACCATTTCGTTGCTATCTTATCATTTACGCTACACAGAAGGGCTGCAATTTTCTTGTTGGTACTTACCTCAAAATTATGTCCTTTTTCTGGGACACCGTATAGTTTGTTGTTCAACTTGTCTTTACTTGAACTAGAATCAGGGGTCGTGATCACGGATTTCCGTGGGACTATTCTGCGCTGGAGAATCAGGCGACATGTACATGTAGATGTCGACGTAACCTGCAGAAGCCAAACCCACAGTCCACGTAACCCACTGACAAACCCACAGTCGACGTAAACCGCTGCCAAACTCACAGTCGATGTAACCCGCTGCCAAACCCACAGTCGACGTAACCCTCTGCCGAACTCACAGTCGACGTAAACCGCTGCCAAACTCACAGTCGATGTAACCCGCTGCCAAACCCACAGTCGACGTAACCCGCTGCCAAACCCACAGTCGACGTAACCCGCTGCCAAACCCACAGTCGACGTAACCCGCTGCCAAACCCACAGTCGACGTAACCCGCTGCCAAACCCACAGTCGACGTAACCCGCTGCCAAACCCACAGTCGACGTAACCCGCTGCCAAACCCACAGTCGACGTAACCCGCTGCCAAACCCACAGTCGACGTAACCCGCTGCCAAACCCACAGTCGACGTAACCCGCTGCCAAACCCACAGTCGACGTAACCCGCTGCCAAACCCACAGTCGACGTAACCCGCAGTGGTCTAAACTGCAGGTCACGGACGCTATTTGTTGCTGGCGAATCAAAGGAAAAAGTAGGAAAATTTAGCGTAAATCTGGAAATTCTTACACGCCATGCGAAAACGGATGGGGAAGAAACAACAAAACAAGCAATAAACAAATTTCTGAGAAAAGACAAATTAAAAAAAGATGTCACCCTCTAAAAAGACCAATAAAAAAAAATGCCACCCTCTAAAATTAAAAAAAAATTGAAAAATGTTCAAAGGTTCCTTAATCATATAAAGCCGTCGGGATTTTTAACATGCGTACCAAGTCTCACTGCTGTAGCTCAGACCGTGTAGTAGATATAGCAGTTTCACCCCACATAGAATCGTACAGTTAAGATAAAGTCGACAGTACGCCAAGAGGCAATGGGAAAGTGATTGGGTTAAGGAGTGGGACAAATTGGAATGGTCAAATGGTTTCGAAAATATTGAGAATCGAAGCTTGAGCTCTCTCCTACCTTAAAATCTCAACATTTTGTATAATACCTAATATGTTACAAAATCCTCCTTAAAAAAATGCTTCGGTGCCAAATTTCAAGTTCCTATGCCGAAGCGCTTGGAAACAACAATTGATCAAATGTAGGAAGCAGTAAAACATCCCCCGCCCCCTTAAAAAAAAAAATCACCATTCCACGGAAGTTGTTAAGGACAAGGTGGGAATAGGAACAGAAAGTGGTGATTTTTCGAAGCACAGTTTCCAGTACCCAAGGCGCAGGAAAATGGAACCACTTACCATAAGGGGGGGGGGGAGTAGAAAGAATTATCGTAAATTGGGAAATTCTTAGACATCCCCTCGAGAATGGATGGGGGAAACCCCACGAAAGAAATTCCGGCGAGCAGAGAACAAATTTTTAAAAAATATCCCCCCCCCCCTTCTTCAATTGAAAAACATTAAACACGTCTAGAGGTGCCCCTCGCCTTATTGGCTCAGGGCTTTCCGGTTTTAGAGCGTACGTGCCGAGTTCCGTCGCCGCAGCTCTAACCGTCCAGGGTAAATAGCGACTTGAAGCTCGGCCCACCCCTTACAATTATACAAAGGTGAGGTCGACGGTAAACTGTGAGACCACGGGAACCGACGGGCCTAAGAAACGAGCCTAATTAAGAAACGTGCCAAATTGTAACATTGTAGTTGGAACCGTTTAGGAGATATTGGGAATCGAAAAAATAGATCCTCCTTAAAAAACTCAAAATTTTCACAATTTTTTGGGCAGTGTGAAACTCACCCTTAAAAGATTGCACCTACGGGTACCATTGCAACTTAGTTATTTAGCTTAGAGGAGGACCGAACTTTGAATCATTTTGTCCCTCAGCTCGAATTTTACTTCATTCCTGCATTATCGTGTTTTTAGTCAATCAATCTTGTTCGAGTAAGGCCTGTACGAAAAGTGAATTATATGCAACTTAATCAAATTCACTGCGGAGAGTAAATTAGTTATAGCTAATAAGTATTCAAAGCTTGTGAATATGAAGCAGTTTTCACACATAGTTTGTTTTCTTCCCGAGCGTATTTTTTTCTTGAGTAAATTCTTCGACAAGTATTAATTTTTTTTTTACCAGAGCCTTTGAACTTTGCGGCATAGTGAATGAGCGTGCAAAACTGTTCCATACAGATTTTTCTAAGTAATTATGTCTACGATATTTAGTTTTGAATTTTCTTCTGTTATCTATTGTCGCTGCTGTCAAATTGTTCATAAATAACTTAACGCGTTTTTATTATCTACGTGCAACGCTGAGTGCATTTCCATGCTTTGCAGAAATGAAGTAGGCCTACCTCGAGGGACAAGCTGCTGATTATAAACTGGGGAGGATTCTTGATGAGTGACTAAGGATGTCTGGTTGAGGAGGTACTTGCTCTCGTCGGCGATTTGGAATGAAATGTTGTCGTTCACGGTAAACTGAGCACTTTTAAAATCCCTGCTCAAGATCTACTTGCATACACATGTATGGTCAACCGTCTTCCATGCTAGGTGGAAGTCGTTCAGACCTATGAAGCTTTACTGTTGGGCAGTCAAGTGGAGGTGCGTGTTTTCCTAGAGGGACTCAAGGTAGTAATACCGGACTGTCCANCCTAGAGAGACTCAAGGTAGTAATACCGGACTGTCCAATGAAATTAGGCTCTGTAAGTTGTCTCCTGTGATACCTTGGCGGATCAGGTACAGGAGGGGAGGAGTTGCGGAGAGTCGGACATGTTCCGGAAAACATGTATGTATTCTTTCACCATGTGTGATATTAACATTGTCATGGACGTAATCACTTTATTCATGCGCCGATCACACGAAACAGTGAAATTATTAGGAAAGTAAATATTTTGAGAATCTGCTAATTCTTGCACGAACGTGTATTAAAAAAACAGACCGCAAAATAAGTAATTCCAATATTCCTAAATAATGACCTGGAACTCTAAAATCATATGTTGAAACATGAAACTACTTCCCCATCCGGCGGTGCCAACTTCGCTAGTGCCTGCCAGTCAGTGTGGCCGTTAGGATGCATGCATGTAGGGGCAGTGACGTTTTTCAAAGGTTTATTTCAGAAGTACTAAATTGACCGTGAATAGACTATATCAAAACATATGGTCGGCAACTTGTGTTAGGAAAGCGCGTTCATTTTGTTAATTCGTGTTTAGTGTTTGAAACAACGCGTGAACAGTTCTCATTTCTTGAATAATTCGTTTTCTATCTCCACGAAGGTAATAAGTAGATTTTCTAATGTGAGCCGGTATTGTGGTAGATTGTATTTTTATATTGTTCAATTTTTTCCATTTAATATTTTAAGTAAGCTTTAGATTTGCATGTAGTAAATTAATATAGCGATAGACATTATTTGCGTGAAATTAAGTTAAATGGTGCACCAAATGTAATGCGTCTCATATTTGGATACTATACTTTTCTTATTTATTTTATGTATTTTTTCATAAACTAATATTCATAATGTGAAAAAGATACTAAATTCACGACTTAGCAATTTCAATTTATTCAGTAACACGTAACTAATCCTCTCTCCAAACCATTTTAAACTTTTAATCTTAATTTTACGTGAGGTAGAAGTCGCAAAATGATGGTGCTTCAAAACGTTTCTTACGTATGGTGTAACGTACGCCTCTTTGGAAAGGAATACAACAGAGGGCAGCACGAGTGCTTACTAAAGATAATAAAAAATAGGTAGAGTTAATACATNTCTTTGGAAAGGAATACAACAGAGGGCAGCACGAGTGCTTACTAAAGATAATAAAAAATAGGTAGAGTTAATACATTTGTTACCATAGCAATGTCGAAGCTGCTCTTGTAGATATCGGTCCTCAAGTGTTACAATATCTAATAGTTTGCCTTGAAAGTATGTGGGAAAGTTGGCTTTTACACTGGTAGAGAGAAATATTGTCAATAGTAATCTAGTGTTTGATATTTTTTTTTGCGAAATCCGAACATAATTATTTGAACACAGAAGTATCCTTATCAAGAGCAAAATCATTCAAACGTAAGGTAGATACAAAGTTTTTCAAATTGTTAGAATCTGCTGATTTTACTGAACTGTTATGTTTTTAATATTTTGTACTAGGGACTAGGGAGGATTTATGCTATTGTGAGGGAATAATTGAAGTTAATTATGAAAACAGAACAGCTATTTAATACACGTTCTAGGAGTTGCAGTAAATATAAGCAATTGACGAGGGAGATCCTAATCAATTACAGTATACAGAGTGAGTATAAAAGAACACCTCAACTTTGAAGGTCTATAATATCAAAACCAAACAACCTACAACCTTGATTGACCAATCAAATGAACGGTGGAAACGTGAAGTTTGTTTACCATACATTCATAAATGTTCAATGTGACCACCACGAGCGGCCCGAACGACATCTACGCGATAATCAAACTCGTTCCACACTCTTGTCAGCATGTCCGGTGTTACGGTTTGGATGGCGTCCATAATTCTCGTTTTGAGGTCGCCAATGTTAGCCGGCAATGGTGGACGAAGCACTTGATCCTTTATGTACTCCCATAGAATAAATCGCACAGGATAAGATCCGGGCCAGTGATGAAGAGCCTGGTCACCAGCTGCACCTCGACCAATCCAGCGTTGCGGCAACGTCTCGTTCAGGTANATAGAATAAATCGCACAGGATAAGATCCGGGCCAGTGATGAAGAGCCTGGTCACCAGCTGCACCTCGACCAATCCAGCGTTGCGGCAACGTCTCGTTCAGGTATCCACGAACAGCTAGGTGCCAATCGGGTGGCGCACCACCCTACTAGAAAATAAAGTCCGCCGCCGCCTCTTCTAACTGAGGAAACAACCACTCTGTAAGAATGTCCAAATAAGGGATTCTAGTAACAGTGGGCTCGTGAAAAAAGAAAGGGCCGAAAACAGTGTCTTTGGATACAGCGCAAAACACGTTCACTTTGGGGGAAGCGCGCTCGTGTTGGGTGGTTTCATGTGGAGGCTCCTGACCCCATATCCGCAAGTTTTTCCGGTTCACTTTACCATTTGTATGGAACGTTGCTTCATCACTAAAAACCAGCTTATACATGGAGGCATCGTCTACCTCGTTCTGGGCACACAAAGGAAACATCAGACCGTCCCCTTCACATTGACGTGTCGAATGCGAGCTCGCTACCCCCTCACCTCCTCAAACCGAGAGTTACGAACGCCATCCAAAACGTAACACCGGACATGCTCCCAAGAGCGTGGAACGAGTTTGATTATCGCGTAGATGTCGTTCGGGCCGCTCATGGTGGTCACATTGAACATGTATAACTGTATGGTAAACAATCTTCACGGTTCCACGGTTCATTTGATTGGTCAATCAAGGTTGTAGGTTGTTTGGTTTTTATATAGACCTTCAAAGTTGGGGTATTCTTTTATACTCAGCCTGTACTTTACTTTTATTGTGACCCCCATTGCAAAATATTGAAACTTATCTTTAATGGAATTTTAAGATTGGCGTCAGCACTAGTCAGAGAGTTTTGTTCAGGAAAANTATGGTAAACAAACTTCACGGTTCCACGGTTCATTTGATTGGTCAATCAAGGTTGTAGGTTGTTTGGTTTTTATATAGACCTTCAAAGTTGTGGTATTCTTTTATACTCAGCCTGTACTTTACTTTTATTGTGACCCCCATTGTAAAATATTGAAACTTATCTTTAATGGAATTTTAAGATTGGCGTCAGCACTAGTCAGAGAGTTTTGTTCAGGAAAANTAAAATATTGAAACTTATCTTTAATGGAATTTTAAGATTGGCGTCAGCACTAGTCAGAGAGTTTTGTTCAGGAAAAAACATTGCAAGAAAATGCATATAGTTTTATTTTGTATTCATTCCGGTATTGATTTGGTGTCCAGACAACTAGTTTAAAAAGCAGCGTACTAATATAGCTTTATTTATGAATTTGTATGCGGAAATACTAACAAGTCGAGTCTACTACTATGCATCGACTCTGAACAGTGACTTTTCTAACGAATGGGGAGTTGGGAAAGCGCTTTTACAAGAAGTTCACAGGATTTTGTTTGGGAAACGTCCTCAGAGAAAAAACCCCTCGTGCACTTGGTTGGATCGAACTCGCGTCCCTCCGAATGCGAGGCAGGTGCGCCACCGTGTGATTAGACACGCTCAATAGTGCTTCATAAGCTCACGAAAATTTGGTTGTGTGCAATTTGGTTCGTGTATTTAAAATATGCGTTGTGTTCATTAACTAGATTTAAGCGGAGATCTCTCGCCTTGCGGCATTCATAAAATCAAAACCAAGCATTATGTGTCTATTCGCGGTTACTTCCTGATTTTCAGAAACCCTGCTGAAGTCATAATTTCTGGCTATGCATTATGTATCCTTCCGCTAGGTGGAAACAAAACGGAAACAAATCTGACGGAGAATTCCAAGGAAAGACAACTCACCGTGTTCCTGCACTGGAGACACTATAAGAAAATGTATTTAGTGTTTAACAACGAAGTGTGTTCCCATCCTTGCAGTCCTGCAAACCTAAATATGGCCGTGATTTACTTTGCCAATAACGAAAAAATATTAATAATTCATTATGCAAGAAATATTTCTTAGTAGCTCGTATTGACTGTCAGTTTCTTTTATTCATAATGACCATAAAATAAATAGCATAATTTATTGACAAAATAATTGTAAGTTTTATTTATCCAAAAAATAAAGTACATTTATATGTAAATGTAAGTATAAAAAGCTTGTGATAAATGATTTATGTAGGAAACTACTTGTCACCCAGCCCGCAGTAGTACGCGTTCACTATTGATAAGCTGTAAGCTAGAAACAGTCTCGATGGCAAAGAGAGGGAGGGGGTTTGGTCTCTATAACAAAAATAATCTTTTGGAATTTTTTTTAGAAACAGTGCCATTTTAAAATTATAAAGAGAACAATTGAGTAATTTACTATGTTTGGTAGGACGGTCTGCAATTAAAGATAGTTATTTTTAATTTTTTGGAAAATGCATGTTTTCAAATTATTTACGTTCAGTATTTTTATGTATCTACTTCAATTAAAAATTTTACTTTGTATTTAATGATCTCATATATTCGTGAGGAGAGAAACGAGCTCGGGTAGTATTTAATTAATAGCGCCTAATCGTGAATAAATATATATTTATAATGTACTTTTACATGTCAGAAACTCGAACATGTACATAGTTTTACTTCTTGCAGGCANGAATAAATATATATTTATAATGTACTTTTACATGTCAGAAACTCGAACATGTACATAGTTTTACTTCTTGCAGGCATTTATATTTTCTCCTACAAATTCGCTCAAAAGTTAGCCAACCCTGCAGTTTATGATTAGTTGACCATGTATTTAGGGGGAGGGAGTTCAATAAAAAGTACATTGATTGCCCTGCCGAAATTTTAGTAATTTTTAGAAACATATGTATTTANGAATAAATATATATTTATAATGTACTTTTACATGTCAGAAACTCGAACATGTACATAGTTTTACTTCTTGCAGGCAGTTATATTTTCTCCTACAAATTCGCTCAAAAGTTAGCCAACCCTGCAGTTTATGATTAGTTGACCATGTATTTAAGGGGAGGGAGTTCAATAAAAAGTACATTGATTGCCCTGCCGAAATTTTAGTAATTTTTAGAAACATATGTATTTANATAAAGCTGCTTTACCAAGAAGTAAGTTTGACTTTGTCAGTTCGTAGTTAATTGTATCCCCTTGTCGTTATCTGCAATACACACATTACTCATCAACTTAGTATCTAAAGAGTGCCCCAAAATTCACGCAATATTTGACTTTTGCGCCATTTGTGCGGTAAAATGTTGCCAACGAAAAAAAAAACAAGACATCGTGACAGCTGACAGTTCAGGGTTAGTAAAAATGGACCGCTACACGAAAGAACAACGCGTTTTCATTGTTGAGCAATATTTTAAAAATAATAAAGGTTTGGCAGCTACAGTTGGCTATTTCCGTACAAAATATGGTCGGAATAGTGATTTAACTTCATCAACTGTGAAGGTATTAATTAAAAAAATTCAGGGAGACTGGATTAATTAGTGATCTTAGACGCTCTGGCCGTCCTTCAACAAGTCGTTCACCTCAAAACATCGAAGCAGTTCGTGAGAGAGGTGCTGAGAGTCCAGGAACATCAATCCGGCACCGTGGTCAAGAACTGGACTTTTCGAGAAGCTTTCTACAGCGTATTCTCACGGAAGATTTGCATCTTCATGCTTACAAAGTTCAATTGACTCAAGAACTGAAGCCTACTGACCACGCACAGCGAAGAGAGTTTGTTGAATGGATTATGGAACAACAAGAAGTGGAAGCTGATTTTTCGAACAAAATCATCTTCAGCGATGAGATTCATATCCATCTTGATGGTTTCTTTAATCGTCAAAATTATCGCATTTGGGGTTCAGAAAATCCAAGAGTGATTGTTGAGAAACAAATGCATCCACAACGTGTCACTGTGTGGTGCGGATCTTGGGCTGGAGGTATCACCGGACCACTTTACTTCGAAAATGCGGCTGGTCAGGCAATAACAGCTAATGGTGCTCGCTATCGCGACGTGATAATCCAGTTTTTTGTGCCTAATTTGCAAGATATTGATGTGGATGGCACGTGGTTTCAACAAGACGGTGCCACATGCCATACATCCCGAGAAACAATTCAGTTACTGCACGAGTCATTTCCTGGTCGTGTAATTTCCCGTTTTGGCGATCAGAATTGGCCGCCCAGATCATGCGATTTAACGCCGTTGAACTTTTTTCTTTCGGGATTTTGAAGCCCACGACGACCCACGCCTTGAAATAGGAAATTGAGCGCTGTATCAACGGCATTTAGCCACATTTATGCAAAACTGTCATGGAAAATTTCGACAAAAGAGTGCGTGTGTGCCAGTAAAGCCGTGGATGCCATTTAACCGATATGCTATTCCATACATAACCCTATACTGCATACTTTATGAATCAATAAAATATATCCAACTAGTAATTAAAAACCTGTGTTTTCTATTAACATTACTTCTTGCGTGAATTTTGGGACATATTTTACAACAGAAACAGCAGGGCCGCACTCCTCGGTGACTCACATATCGGCTTGACATGGAAAGCGTTAGTACGCGCATTCTGTTGGCAGCTACAGGTACTACAGAACTACACGTAACTTTGCACAGACAACGATCTAACATACCACACCCGTGGTGATTTACTAAACGCTTTATTCACACGGTGTGAATATTCCGTGGCCAGACTATAAAGAAGCGTAACTTCCCCATTCTAACCAGAAATGTTGCTAATATTCGGCGTACGAGGGAGGGGCTGTAGTGTTTTACATACATAGCCCTTTAGTGACGCGTGGAAATGATTAAGGAACTTACCGAGTTGCCATTATATGGGTCGCATTGTAAGCTATTGTCTCTCTTCTAATTTTCAAAAAAATTATGCAATGTTTTAATGTAAATATTTTCAAGGGCGGAAATGAAAGTCGATATTTTGTTGCCAGTGTGTGAATTTTGTTATTGAAACACAAATGTGGCCGTTAAAAAGTGTCAGTCAGCAGAAATCGCTGCAAGGAGTCCTTTGTCCACGATCTGTATTCTCCTGTGAATCAGCGTTTTNTTTGTCCACGATCTGTATTTTCCTGTGAATCAGCGTTTTCTACTACAGATACAATGCTGTATGTTTTCTGAACAGATTGTTGTGTTAAAGTCTTATAGCAAGCATTTTGAAATTCAGAGGAAACGGAACAAACGTCAAGTTTGTGTTCCATCGCCGTCGCAGTACTTCCTTATGACTGGACGTGACCTTGACGTGACCTTGACGCGTTTAAAAATGTTTCTTACGGAGCGGAGACCCCTTTAAATCGCGTTTTCATCCTATTTCGCCACTCTACAGATATGCCACAGTGTTTCATTCCATTGTATATTTCGCCATAGTGACTTGTGGCCCATATTTGTTACCGTCCTTAAATGTTGCATAGGCGTGCGTAGGGTTTTGTTAAAAGGGGTTGCAAACCGCAAAAATGAAGACCTACTTTTGTGACATCAAAAATACGAAGTAAGAATATATTTAAACACATCACTACAGATAGTCTACATTACGTTAAACATATTTTTAATTAGTGGAAATTTTTAAACATGTAAACTTTCAAGTAAAAACATAAGATGTTGACAATATTATTTTTATTTTCCTATTAACAATATGCAATGAGGGTGCAGCTAAACACCCCCACCCCCACCCCTCCTCGACTAACGCCGTTACGTAAGTACTAAAACATGGGAGCTCATTTATCACGCTATCCTTTAACGAAGTAACAAAGCGCGCTGCGAATAAAGAACTCTCTCCAGGCTGGCGTGTGTACAGGTCGTCCCAAAGGCTGTGTTGCGAGTGGCTGGCGGCGGGCGAGGTTTTCAAATTGTGATGACCTGCCGTGTTTACGTACGGTGTATCGATCTCACCTGGCGCGCAGGTCGTCGACTTCGCTCTTCGTTCTTCTCGCACGGGTACGCGCTCCATAACGCGTGCGCTTGCATGTCTCTCTCTCTCTCTCTCTCTCTCTCTCTCTCTCTCTCTCTCTCTCTCGCGCGCGCGTGATCGATAACTCGACTCTATCCGGCAAGGAAGTATACACCTACTGCGATAGGCTATCTCACGCTATTTTCGAGTTCGAAGCTCAGCAGCGCGGGGCCGATAAGGGCTATGCTGACACGCGCGCCAAGTGCTGCATCGCCGCTACGAGCAAGGCTCGGAACGTGCTGCGTGTAGCTATGGGAGGCTGGGATTGTATTGATGGGAAGTCTGTAGCAAAGTTCAGGAAAGGCTCTCATCTCAGTTTCGCTCGTTTCAATGTAGTGCGTTTTAAGAGTGTTGATAAAAAACAATATATATATATATATAATATTTATACGAAATTCGTACAAGTTGTTGGAATTACTTCTGAAGTGCTCTTTCCTCGCATACAATTTTTTTTAGGTTGCATTGTTTTTGCATTATGGCATGTCAAAATCACAATTTTAATGTTTTGGCACGTAAAAATAAAATAAACTAAAACAATACAGAAAATTTGGCAAGGGTGACTGAAAGGTAGTTTCTCAATTAATTTTACGACATGCTTAGCAAGATTGGTTTACCAAAATCATTCATTATTACGAATCAAAAATATGGGAGGGTGGGGGGAATTATAAATCACTTTATTTTAAGCTATTTTTAAAAATTGCCCAAACATTTCCTTTTAAAGCACGATTTTAAAGATTTCTTAAAGTAACTCGTAATTTGTAATTTTGACATGCCATTTTGCAAAATAATTTTCTGGCGGAAATAATGTTTTACAAGGAATACGTTTTTGTAAGTACTTCCTACAAGTCTAACGGTATTCCTTAAAAGTATAATATAATGCATTTTTGGGGACCAGCCCATTTTTAACAATGTTGCAAAGCTCCTTAATATTATTTACAGGATGCGTGATTTCTTGAAAGTGTCATTCCATCCTCGTCTACGGTACGTTTTCGTTTTGTTGGTAAACAAATGGGGGCACGTTTAATAGCTTCGACAAAATTAACTGCGTTTCAAACAAGCTGTAACGTATTTCATATCACAACAACAACAACAAAATGTGTAATGTATTGAAAGTGTATTCAACCATTTCCTACTCGTGAATAACGCCCTTGAAGCGCCCGCCGACTGTCAGGCTGGCAGCTTGCCTACTGTGACTGAACTAGAAACCTCATGCCCGAGTTGAGACTAGGAACGGACTAGTATTTAGTCACTGTGACCACTACGTCACAGGTACAGAGTGTTCGCAGTTTCTTCACACTTTCTGAATCGAACCTTTGAAAATCACTCCATGTATGGGATCCGTGTGTGGTTGTTCCCAAATTTGCCACGTATCACAGGCCTTTTATACTTCTATTAACATAAAAGTCTCTTACTGTTGGTTAAATTGAACTTTTATTTGTATTTTATAAATAAATTAAAATATTTCATTTGTAATTAATGTGAATAAAACAGTGAGAAAATAGGCGTGTTGGTAATGCCTAGTAATAAATAGTTCTTACGCAAGATATTATTACAATGAGTGCGCACGAATGCAGTGTCTCTTTGTTGAGATATTCTATGCTTTGTTAAGCTTTGTTTGTGTGAGGCGGAGGAGTACACTGGAAGTAGAACTTTAGCAGAGCTTCAGAAAAGTTGGAAGTGACCGAGAATGAACTTATAGCGCAGTGGCAGAGAGTAATTAAAAATACACACATAGGGGAAAGAGCCCCGCATATCCCGAGCTCCAGCCTCGGACTAGCGACATGACGTCACCGATCGCCAATCCACCCTTGGTAACGCACTTGTCAGCTGGCAGCGCAGCCAATAGGGAGCCTTCTGCAGCACGCCGTGGTCAGTCAGACTTAATGGTCTCTGTCTCAGAGCCTCGTGCAGCCAATCACACAACCGCCACGCCATTTAGTCTCTGTGTACTTATCTACGCTGAGAAATAGGTTTTCTTGAATCAGACAAGGTTTGTCTGGCGCAACCGAATAAATTGTTTGTATAGGGGCAGTGAAATATTTTTTTTGTTGAAACCTAATTATTTTATTGTTCTTATCTGGGTCGCCCCATACTACGATTTTGTTGGTGCAACTAAAGATTTGTTTGACTCCTACGTAATTTAAACAGTTTCCGTTAATATTACATAAAGAACGAGAAAAAAACTTGAAACACGACAGGGGATTCGAACCCGGACCAACTGCGCCCGAGTGCTACGCCTTAGCAACCTCAGCCGAATTGACTACTGATGAAATCGGAATGTTCTTAAATAAATAAAATTCAAATACTGAACTTGTGCAAATAAACCTTTCCAGTTTCTCAGCTTTATTTTCAGTTTCCTGTTGAACTTGTGTTGTTAGGACGTTAAACATCAGTAAATGAACTTACAATCACTGTTACTATCCTAACTGTCATAAAAAATTTAAAAAAAACCGCAGAGCTGTACTTTCGAACGAAGGCAAATCAAACGAGTGGCCGAAAAAAAATATGTACGTTTGATTAAACCTAATGTTTTGTTGAAAGTGCAATTTCCTTTGGCCCGGCACATAAGTGTTGTTAATTCAATCGTGTATTTTGGTAGAAGAACAAAATTAATTTGGTTGGTCTTGAAGTTTCGTTTACCCAACAAAATATTTGGTCGGCGCAGCTAAATATAATTTTTTTTTTTTTTATCCCACACAAACACGTATTTTGTCGACTGTTTTATCTGCGTGCTCTGCGTTGGAGACCCACACCAGGAAGCGAATCCCCAGTTTTATTTTTTATTTTTATTACTCAGTCGAATTCTAATTTCCGTGCCAGGTCGTGCGATTTAGGCCGCAGCAGTTTTCATCCCTCGATGCAAGTGAAGTGGATAAAAAGACTGGATCGATGTCGCACAACTTCCGGCGGTCGTTCGCGGTTCGTAGTTTGCTTTGCGGTTTTTCCTGGAAGACCGAATGGGGTGTATATTTGTACGTAAGGCGCGAGAAGAATGGTTGGTGCGAGGGTGTGGGTTCGTTGGGTGTTGGCGTGTCCTTGTTATTGTCGAAGNTGTAGGAGTAGAAAGAAGCCCCACAAATAAGCCAGAGTCGTCGTAAATCCATTGGAAGCGGAGAAATGTCGAGTAAACAGAAGCCGGAACAAATAGGTTGAGGAAGCGGGTGGAAGAAGAGGAGACGATATATAAAAAGGCAGGGATAGAAAAACGTGTTTTTTAAGGAAGGGGGGGAGGAGGGGGGTATCTTATTCAGCCAGTTTTTGATGTTCAACCTTACAACCCAAAACTAGTATACACTACATTAGCGGCGTGAATGCATAACATAACAAAAATAATCGCAACGTAATCTGTATCCCACCATCGTACTGTGACATTTCGCTTCGGCGTTATTTTGGTGGATCGACTGCCGGGGTTCAGAAGTTAAAAATATTTTGCGTGAAAATAATTCTTTGCAGTTTATGATTGAAGACGATATAAATTNTGCCGGGGTTCAGAAGTTAAAAATATTTTGCGTGAAAATAATTCTTTGCAGTTTATGATTGAAGACGATATAAATTGTGATGTCATTTTATACCTTGATTGTTTAGTTGCGATCTTTGCAGTCAGTAGTTACGTGTTTGATTTCCGCCATATTAGTGAAAACCTATATACGTGAGTTAATGGATGCTCGCTGTTTTGAATTCATACATTTGTCGTATTATTTTTCAATATTTATTTTGAAAATGTGACTTGTCAAGTCACAAGAAANTGTTTTGAATTCATACATTTGTCGTATTATTTTTCAATATTTATTTTGAAAATGTGACTTGTCAAGTCACAAGAAACGATGTATATGATTTCTTATAGCCACGTTTTTAACGGCTATTGATATTTTTTGGCTTGCACAAAAAATATAATCCACTAAATTCGTACGATAAAAGAACTGACAGTAATCGTAAACAGGTTGTAAAAAAATTGTTTTAATTGATCTTTGCCATTGAGGTTTCGATATATTAATGTTGCATTAGAATGTTTTTGTTGCGCACAATAAACAAATTTGTTATCTCCCGAAGCTGATGCGAAAGCTGTATGTGCTTACAAACGTTAAATTGCAAGAACAATTATTTTTGCAGTATTTTTTGTACGTTTATACAACCAATACATTTAACATCTAATAATTATATTTTTGTTAAAGCAACATTCACAAAGGTGTGAATAAATATATAACACTTTTCTTTAATTAACAAGTACGTAAATTAATATTAAAATGCGCGGTATACAATGAATATTTTTTCCAATAGAAATAGTTGCAATATCTGAAATTTGATAGAAAGTAAAGCTACCCTTGTGTTCTGTGAAATTTCGTAACCAGAGAGATTTCTGAACACACTTTATTCTTCATATTTAGGGCCTACATATAAATTTTGAGTTAACAAGGTCGTTTTGAATTTTATTGGTAAAGAGAAAATTAATATTTATTTTAAGCAAAAGAAAATATTCCCGTACATTATCTTCATGAATAGGCTCTACTAAATGTTTATAGATATTTGATGGCAAATTTATGCAAAATGGGAAAGTTTTCTTTAAAAGATAGCTAGTATTATATACAATGTAAATCTGTTCATACATTTGATGTATGACGTTACACAACTTGCAATTCTGCGCAGGTGATAACTTAAAATATGTGAAAAGTAGTTAGAAATAGTATGTTCTGGGACACCTGGCTGCTGGCTGCAGTGCCGGCCAACTTGGATAACGTCATGCAAAAACCTCATCCTCTGTTATTCCTCGTCAATGTCGGCCATCTTGGATTTCCCTTTTTTCCATAGCAATTTATATTTTTTGCCTACTGCTTTATCATTTCTCCTCAATACTTCATGCTCTTGCATTCCGATTATTTTTCTCCTGCTCTGTTATTCTGATTTTGTTTTTTCTCATGATCTGGCATTCCTTCCTGTCTATCGTTCTCGTCCATTCTACCCNGGGGGGGGGGGGGGTTATATTCCATCCGGTCGCTGCCAACTGTAGAACTTCAAACACTCTGGCCGTCTGCAGCATTCGACTGGTGGCAGGCACGGGAATTAAAGATGGCTCAGCATGCTCTTGTGGTGGATGCGGGAATCAAAGATGGTCGCCTACAGCAGATGACGGTGATGAGGGAACATCCAAGATGGAGGACTCGAAAAGCAAGAGAGAGAGAGAGAGAGAGAGGAGAGGGTGAAAATAAAGGAGAGTGGAAGGAATATGAGAAAACCTCCCAAGGGATATAATGGGCGAGAGCGAAAGACAGGAAGAAATACCAGAGCATGTAAAGAAATAACATCGGAATAACAGAGTGGGAGGAAAAACAATCGGATTGCAAGAGCGTGAAGAGTCGGGGTGTAATGATAGAGCAGGAGAAAAAAAAATTCCAATGGAAAAAAAGGGAAAACCAAGATGGCCGACATTGGCGAGGAATGACAGAGCTGAATGTTTCCGTGTGACATACTATTGCTAACTACTGTGAAATACAAATTTTGCATAAAATACCGCTTTCATTTCGGTCTTATATAAAATGTATTGTATTATTTATCATTGTTCAGACAATACTAGGGTTCAGGCCAGTCCATGCAGATATTTAAATATTACGCAACGGTTTGTACTGCCGTTATGCGGAGTTATTCCATCGACTCTGCGAAGCGATGGCGAAATATTTTCGGAGATGACAGTTGACTGTCAGTGGGGCGATTTGTTTGGGCTATATTAAAAATACCGCACTACGTGAAAGTAAACGTATATGATTGCTATGTTTATCAATAGTTTCAAACTTGTCCATGAAATGTCATGTTCTGGCGAACAGATTTCACCCACAGGCTACTTTCGGGAACAAACATTTTATCGCCCGCTTTGACTAAGCCCAACTTCCAGCTGAAACCCATCATGCAGGCAGCAGTAAATCTTCTAATGCACGTCTGGAAAATAAATTTGGATCTTTTCCCTGGATAATACTACCTACTGGTCTTGCGTTAACAGAATATTCATATCTGCATTTTTCCTAAATAAATGCTGCGTACTGTGTTATCCCTTACATTCAAAGGTAAATATATCATTTTAGTTGTTGCAACTAACAAATATTTTGTTCGGAAATGCACTGATGTATAGACGACACTTTGTCTTACATCGGGGCCATGTGCTTTATGTTATTGTTAGCAGTGGTTTATGAGGCTACGGAACATATGGTCTCAGCAGCGAAGGATTTCTCTCGTACGTAGGGAACATTTCTCATTGGACGTTATGTTCTGCTGTGTACAGCGAACACAATTCAGCCATTTCACATGCAACGTTCCAGATAGAGGACACCAACTGAAAGAGTTAAGATGACGTCGACAAGTCTTAATTCGGCAGCCTGCCTGAACGCACCGTAACACGTACGATTGCAACCAGGCCAGTGAGCAACAGATTGTAGTAATTGCACTATTGCCCAAACCCCTTGTTATTGGAGACAGCAACAGACCACGATTGTCCCGAAAATACAGGCCACGGTAACACCTCGAGTGAAGTATTTTCTCTGCCGACGTGACGTGTACGAGATGGACCAATAAGCCCTGAAGTCACGCCGCAATAGTCTGTTTGTTCGACAGCCTTCAGCTTCAATCATCAGGTGGGAATATTTTGCCTGTTGGGGTCACGGTGGCTGAGCGGTTAGTCTGCTCGCCTCCCACCATGGCTAACCGCGCTCAATCACCGGCCGGGTCACCGAATTTTCGCAAGTGGGAATCGTGCTGGACGATGCCGTTGGTCGGCGGGTTTTCTCGGGGATCTCCCGTTTCCTCCCGCCCTTTCATTTCGGCGCCGTTACATACCCACCTTAATCACGCTCATCGGCTCTCAAGAGCTCGCTTTTAAGAGTCGCCCAAATCTGATCTCTTCACTCACTCACTTTTATCTGTTACAGAACCTATGTGGCTCAGTTATGTAGTTATTTATAATGTAAATGCTCCACGATTACAATAGTTAGTCCACCGTAATATCTGATCGTATCTTCATGTTTTTTAACCGGCTAACCAGGTCTGGACTAACGCTGTACAGCAGGTAATAACTCGACATTCCTGAACAGCAGAGCCACTAACTTCACTAACTATTCACTTCTAAAGATACCAAGAAACCCTTTTAATTCGCAGTAATGTGATGAGTCTGTAAATACAGGAAAATTCGATCATTGCCCATAAAATTCGCGGTACTTGTAGATAATTTTATTAAATCAACCATTCATCTTGATCTATTGGACCTCGCAGTTACTTGTAGTGTTTTAAAATATTCTACAAGGCATGAAAAATGAAATGTAAAATTCTGAGTGAGTGAGTGAGTGAGTGAGTGAGTGAGTGAGTGAGTGAGTGAGTGAGTGAGTGAGTGAGTGGGAAGATTTGGGCGTCTCTTAAGATGGATGGTTTGAAAGCTGATGAGGGTTAAGCGAGGCGAATATGGAGCAGCGCCGAAATACAAAGGCAGGGAAACGGGAGATCCCTAATAAAACCCTGTGACCAGCGGCATCGGCCGGCACGATTCACATATGCTAAAATCTGGGGCTATCCCGCCAGGAATCGAACCCGTCTTAGCGGGAGGCGAGTATTCTAACCACTATCCCACCGCGGCCCCTAAAATATATTGAATTTTATTTTTTGTGTGTGATAATTTTTCTACGTAAATTCAGTTAAAAATATTACTGACTAATATTTGCACACACATAGATAGATATGCGTTAAAATTTCATTTATTTGGTTTGGAATATATTTAAAGTTGGGTTAAATGTCAGTTATTTCGTATTATTTACGGATGTTCTTGCTCTTCCGTCTTTATGTGGTTTCTATTTTTTTACGTAATATTTCGGAGTCGTTAGCGAAGCGATGGCGTTCGAAACTTGGAACACCGTGGAGCACTGCTTTATAAATAAATCTCTATTACTTAGGCTCTGCCTACCCAACCTGCAGCCACGGAAGTAAAATGGGGAATCAGTGTAAAAGAAATTTGTTCTCAGAGCATCAGTTTTAAAGATAACCGATTCAAAAAAAAAGTATTGAAATCTATTTTCTGATATAATACTGCCACGTTAATAAATTCTCAAATTTAAATTTATTAGTTCATATTTTTTTCTTAGAATTCATTTTTTAAAGTTAAATTCTAGAAAAAATATTACATATAAAAATTGGCAAGATTTCGTAAAGTGCCAGCCAGTATTCCTTAAGAAATGTTACGTACAATAGTTTTTTTGTTTGAAACAGTTGTCTTTGAAATTGATGAATTGGGAAGGAATTTCTTTAACATTGATTCCCCATTTAGACTTCGTGGCTACACGTTTGGTAGGCAGAGTCCGTGGCTATTTAAATAATACAAACAATGTAATATAGACCTTGTAATTACAAAGTAAACAGCTGGCTGTGACAAGAAAAGTAGCCACTTGTTTTTCACGAAACAGTAGTGCCATGCTTACTGAACTGCCTTCGTGTAGCTGGCTAGGCCTGGCCGACTCGGCATTTCATATAATCTTAGCCAGCGCCAGTGACACGGCATGACAGGAACCGTATAGGCTATTCACTGTAAAGTGAGTACTTTGTAAGGCCCTGCCAAGTTTTTCGTTTCGGCCAATCTCTCTCTTTCCTCCACTTTTTAATACAAACACTGCCGCGGGACTAATAAACAGAGGTGTGTACATTGCACCACTCTCACAAGTTAACGTCTGAGGCTGCAGTAAAATATTTTGATTAGTGGTTAATGGCTGTTAGGAGGGCGATAGAAAGTGCTAACTTTACCGTGGATAGCCTATACATATTGACGCAGCACAGCGACCGTGACAGAGCGACAGCGACAAGAGACGCGAGTAATCTCTGGCGCTGATAGCCGACTCGTGGGAACAGGTCGGCGCGGTCACTGTCACCGTGACTTGGAATATTCTGTCACGACCATAAACTACAGACGAGATAGACCGATTCTTCGTCTTCTGCGCATGCGCCCAGCATTGACCTACCCCAAAGCCAACACAACTATCGTAGTCACAAGGTCAAAAGTGATGAAGGTGTTTGTTTGTATCTTAATTTTCAAAAGACAAATACTTTTATGTGAGTAAAATACTTTTGCCAATTTGGCTTTAAAATTGGTCAAGAGTACGTATACAAATATCTCAAAGCACTTGTTTACATGAACAGTGTTCTGATCTCAAATCCCACCCCCGTTGTTTACGATAGTCGTGTTGGCAGGTGTGCAGTCCAATGACGGGACATGGAGTTTGGTTCTGCGTAGCCAACGAGATCGCTCTACTCCATATTCAGTCTACGTTCACGACACGTGACGGTGACGACCCCGGAGCAGATGCAAGAAATATTACCCATTATCCCTAGTAGTAGGGCTGTTGTTATTACCATCGTCATCGATTTGTTTTCTATACTACCTTATAACTAAGATGAGAGTCGGAGGTCCAAGGTAGGGATTAAACCTGAGTGCGTCTCAGGGCTGAGCGCCATACACATAGACATGCAGGAGATTCTAACTACAAGAGCACGTGCTCGCGACTTGATTGTGATTGGGTGATCATGGCCGCGATTGGGGCCATGGTTACCTCCCATGCNGGGGGGGGGGGGGGTATAGGCACCACAAAAAGTCCCCCAAGAAAAGAATTGCAAAATTGCATGCAATTTAAGTAGTAAAAAAAGGTTTCTTCTAGAACAGAGGATGTGAAAGGATAATGTTTATTGAAGGGATGTTTGAAAAACTAGAAGAGAAAGTTTGGTCGGGAGGGCTGTCTATATATCGTTATTGTAGGCTGTTCACGGTAAAGTGAGCACTTTCAAGGCCCTTGTTACTTATTTCCTATCTGCCATTATTTACCCATCCACCACTTTTTAAAATAAATATTGCCATGTAAGTAATAAACACAATTTATATGTTTCACCGGACTTGAAAGTTAACGTCTTAAGCTACAGTAAAATATTGACTATTATTCCATATGAGATTGCTTCAAAAAGTGCTCACTTTACCGTGAATACTCTACATCATAATTATGTATATTACGGGAACTTGCTCTCAGCCAAATATGTAAATTTTCATTCTGTAAAGTGTGTTATGAGTGCTGCTGGAATGTCGAAAGTGCCCCCATCCCCTCCCGAAGTGCCGTCTCTACTGTAGGAGAAGCCACCCCCCGGCGAGACGAGCCACCCCTAGCTAAGGGCGCCAGGGACGTGGCGAAGACCCCGGCTAGTCTGTGCGGCGCCCGGCGTCTCGCAGGGGATCCCGTGGCGCTGGAGGGGGTGGNCGCTCTCGCAGGCGGGCGTCCCGACGCCGCCGCCTCGCCCTGGGGGTTGCCCCAGCTCCCAGGGGGCTGGCTGCGCGCTACCTTCCTTCGTCCTTCTTCCTCTGTCCTTCCATCGACGTCTTGAGAGCCGATGAGGGTGAAGCGGCGTGAGTATGGAGCAGTGCCGGAATGCAATGCATGGCCGGGGGGAAACTGGATATCCCGAGAAAACCCTCTGACCAACGGCATCGTCAGACACGATTCCCACATGCGGAAAGCCGGGGACGCGACCTCGCCGTGAATCGAGCCCGGTTCTCTCCGGTGGGAGGCGAATAGTCTGACCAGTACACCACCGCGGCCCCCTTCCTACAAGTGCTTGCGTGAGTGCGTGTCCACCTGAGTAGCCGACCTGCCAGCGCGTCATCTGAGCGACCTCATTCACGGCCTTGAACCACGCACTCTTGCACACTATCAAAGCCGAATGTTTGTCGTATTTCAGGTATAAAAATTTTCTTTGAAACATGCCATAAACGAATGTAGGCAGGGTTTAAGAGGATTACGTACTAAAACTTTTTTTTTTGTGAAGTCGTTGTTTGCGCGTTATACGTATATAAGTAAATAAACGTGTTCGGAATACGACTTTTTTGCAAGTATGGGTGAAAAAAAAAAACCCACCGCTTTCACTGGCTGTGGTAGTGATACAATGACGAAGTCGCATTGCTCACTCGTGACTGGCTGTGGGTCCCGTAACGTGTTGACCTCTGCACATATAAATGTGGTCAGAGTCGCGCTACGTTACTGATCTTCGTCTTATGCGAGAGGCGACATATTGCTTGCTCTCTCTCTCTCTCTTTCTCTCTCTCTTTCTCTCTCTCTTTCTCTTTCTCTCTCTCTCTCTCTTTCTCTCTCTCTTTCTCTTTCTCTCTCTCTTTCTCTCTCTTTCTTTCTCTTTCTCTCTCTCTTTCTCTCTCTCTTTCTCTCTCTCTCTCTTGCTCTCTCTTTCTCTCTCTTTCTCTCTCTTTCTCTCTCTTTCTCTCTCTTTCTCTCTCTTTCTCTCTCTTTCTCTTTCTCTCTTTCTCTCTCTCTCTCTCTCTCTCGTGATGTTTTAGCGTTCAATCTGGTAAGTCATTTTATGTTTGTTTCTTCCGTTACAGAAGTTCGCATGGGTATTATCGGTCTTGCTCATAATTACACATATATTCTCACCATAATAAAGAAAAACATCTGCTCAAATTCCAACTACTAGTTTGGAGCAGTGGCTTCCGTGGCTCCGTCGCTGACTCCAGCTGGACAGCCTACATTGTCGACGATGCCCTTCGCAATGTTGGTGACGACGCTGATTTTCTCGATGCTCTCACGGGCCGCGGTGCTTCAGTGGTTCGACTACTTGCCTTCCGCCAAGGCGAACCGGGTTCGGTTCCCGACGGGGTCGCTCCCGTATTTCCGCTTGTGAGAATCGTGGCGGGCGATTGCGCTGGTCGGCGGGTTTTCTCAGGGAACTCCCGTTTACCCCCTGCCCTTGCATTACGGCGCTGCTCCATACTCACCTCGTTTCACCCTCATCGGCTCTCAAGATCACGATGTTAAGAACCGCCCAAATACCTCTCCACTCTTCAACCAATGGCTGGTGTGTGCGTGTGTGTATATATATATATATATATATTCTGTGGCGGGACAGTATTTCCTCGTTACTTATTGAGTTCACCTTTGGATGGGGCTTCGTGAAAGGTACATCGCGCCGAGAGGCAGTTTCATGTGTGCGTGGGAGAATATCGCGTCTGAAGGGGATGGCGTCGAGTGCCCATTAACACACTTAAACTGACGCACAAGGCGAGAAAGGGTAGTAATGAAGTTCCCGACCCGAAGTTTTCGTTCCGCGGTACTTGGAACCATATCTTCCCGCCGAGTTAAATTGAGTGTCGCCGCCACTTAATGCGTTCCCTGCTAGCTGGCTCGATATTCCATTAAACGAACTTAAGTAACTTTTAACCATCCTTAGCTCCCTTATTAAAATATTCCCTTTTTTTTTTATTTGAAAAAAAAAAATGGAGATACTGTTTCATTAAAATAGGTACGTTCGAATTAAATTGTGTTTGTTTCCGCGATAATGTGAATGTAACGCAATTTCAGTAATACGTCACAGGTATTACGAAGACCCTTAGCTTCATTTTAAAATACGTCAATTCCAGACTTAATCATTTCCTTTCGGTGCTGTGTACGTAGAATATGTTGAATTTGGAAGAGCGAAGTGTTGAATTGGTGGAGGGGGGGAAGGGGTAATAAACTTTTTATATTTTTTAAGGCACTATCATAATTTTTTGTGAAATACAAATCAAAATTCCTAGTCAAGGGGTAAGAAAACTTATTTCCTTAAACAAGATTCTTGCGAAATAATTAAATTTGGATATATGGTATTTAAAAATTTGTTATTATAATTTCCGCAGAAAAACCTGCATCAGAGAACAAATAGTCGTTATCATGTATTTGCTTAAGCTGTAATTTTTTTATTCGTTGTGAAGCCACTGCATTTCTTCCTTGTGTACTTGCTGTGAGTTCATGTAGTACAGCATTGTACTCTTGACTCTGCAAGAAAGTACTACTGGTTTACGACTGCCGAGAGTACACAGAGTAAAGTCTTCAACAGCGCTCCGAGACTTGACGTTCATCTGATATTCGTTCTTACTGCATGATTTACAATGTAACAGCGGCGAAAATCTGTAACTCATTGTGTTTCCAGGTGATAAATAATATGTGGTTTAATTATTTCTGTCCATTCACGTGTTACGAATAGTCACTCTGCAGCAAATTACTTACCCCCGTACGTAATTACGTTTAGCGAAAACCTCATTTCGTGATCTGCAACCGTTCCGGAAATTTTGGGGTTGTCCACGTTAGGTGGGCCATCCTCTATAATTGATTGAGGGAAATGTAGAAAACAACCGACTTTTGCATGAAATAAAACATGAACTTGAATTGAATTAGCCCTTTCGTTCAAACATCATAATAGAGCTTGAAACAAATTACTCTGTTGAAGCTACTGCCTGTATTTGGTTGCAAATTTTCATGCAAATGCACTGTATTGATGACCGAATATAGGAATATCTTTGAGTGGACAGCACATTTCAAAATACTTTCCAGCCTTTTTATTAGACTCCTATTAAGGAAAAAGAAAACCTTTGTTTCCTACAATTAGTCTTTGAAAATAATTGAAAACTGCAGTGCAAATTTTTTATTGAATATTATACTCTTATCCTTTATATAGCGCCAATCATCAATTTGGCGTTCTATTAGTACCAGAAATCTGTTGGGCCAAAAGTGTTTCGCTAGCTTTCGACACATGTCTGATGAACACGTTGAACAATATATTCTGTAGTCGGTCTTGAAGTTTTTGAATTACGAATTCGTTTCCTCTACAAGACGAGAACCCAAGTGGTATGTAAACATCGATCTAGCTTCATTTTTGTGTGAGGTTCGTGACATGGAGCCTTGAGTTAGGTTATGGATTATGCCATTTTTTTTTCTCTTTTTTCTGTTTGTGACTTAACGTATCGTCGGGAGTGTAGTTAGAAACGAACGAGATGTATCACGGACTCGAACCAGGGTCCCGCCGAATGCCATTTCTATCTCTGCGCCATCTTGCTCGGTGTGTTTTCATTAGTGAATTTAGTCAAGTCAACGAAGAACTTTCTCCCTGACAGCCGGCATTTATCGTCGTGGTAATTTTATTAGGCGCAAACTAACTTTCTCTTTTCTTGGCAACAAATATGATGTTATTATGCGTAGACCTCCAACCTTGCTTTTGATGGAGTAGAAGTCAGACGGAAACCATTTGAGTTGTATTAATTACTTAGACGTATAATTTATTTCAAACTTATCTATTTCGTTTTGCTAAGGCGTAGCACGTAGCTATTGTAAACAGGTGGGTTGAAGCAAACCGAGATTAACGTTTTCTTTGTAATAGCCTACGAGCACCAGCGTTTTTTAAGAGGGCACGGTAATTTTTTGTTAGTTTTACAAACAATTTTTTGAAGATCGGTTGCCAAAATATTGCATTTTTACAGCACACTATTTTATAAAAACACAAAATCATTTGTGTACTTTTATGTCTATACTATATTTACAGTTTACAGTATTTACTTTTTAAAATTAATTTCTATTTTTATACATTTTAGAGTAAAATTTTGTGAAATGTCTTATTATTTACTTTTTGTTTTACATAAATTATCGTGGCAACCAGTTTCCAAATTTATTTTGTAAAATAAAAAAAAATTATCTGAACCTGATAGTGTTGACAAAAACATTAGTCGAATATTAGTAATTGTGAGTGTATTTTTTCACTTATTTTTTGGTACAAATAGTTACACTATAAAATCTAAAAGTCTTCAATTTAATTTACGGGGAATAACTAATCATTTTGAAATGGATTTATCTCAATTTTTTAATTATTGTTAAGTATGATTCAGCTTTAAGATTATTCCTGTTGCCTTTAAATTGTTTTTGTGTTTGTTTTCATATGAAAGACTGAACTTGGTGGTATAAATATTCGTGTCTGCAAAGCTCTCACTCGCTCAATAATCTTGTATTATTTTGCAAATGAGACGAATGATTATATCAATAAAAGTAGCACGATCTTTGCGTGTTATCTTTAACATATGCAAAATTTATGAAACATGCTTCATTATCAAACAGGCAACACCGACCGTAGTGAAACACATCAACAGCACTTTTTAATTTTTGGTTAAATTGTTTTGTCATTTTCATCTAAAACATTGGAAGTGGATCGATTCAGTGTTGACTCTCAGTAGTTAGAAAATGGGAGTTCTTGGGCAACTGGCGTCATGGCAGGTAGCTGGGACGCAACGGCGGCCATCTTGGATTACATCACGCGCTAACCTCCTGCTCTATCATTCCTTCAAAGGTGGCCATTTTCTCTTTTTTTCCTTAGACATTTCCATTTTTCCTCTAAAAACGCCCAGAATTTCCCTCCAAACCTCCAAAATTCCCCGCAGAAATTTTCCTTACCCAAATTTTTATGAGTCACTCAGTCCGAAAATAGCATTACTCTACAATGTGGCTCGATGACTATTATTTGGGGATAAGGGATCTTCCTAACATTCATGCTCTGTCATTCCATGTCAGCACCATCCATCTTGTCTGAAGAATGTTCAAGTTCATTGCCCAGTCGTGCAACTGCTCTCATTCCTTCCAGTCTCTCCCTACGCCCGTTCTCTCTCGCCTCCTCTAACCCTTGGAGTTTTCTTATATTCCTTGCGGTCTCCTTTATTTTCTTTCTTGTATCTGTTTTTTTTATTCTCACGCTCCCTCATTCCTTCCTGTCTCTCTTGCCTATTCTATCCCTTGGGGTTTTTTTCTCATATTCCTTCTGACTGCCTTTGGCTAGGAATGACAGAGCATGAGACTCGTCCGTGCGTGACGTCATCCAAGATGGCCGTCATGGCGCGCCGATTCCCTGCCTGGTTGCCCCAATACTCCCCTTTTCTAACTACTTCTCTCCTATTATTTTTAAGTTGTTTAACCGAGTAACAACCACAAAGAGGATTACAGCCGCCACGCTATCGGGCAGAAATACCTCGCTGCCCAAGCCATGAACAATATCGTGGTAGTCGCCATAATGACCGAAATAATTCAATGACTCTCTCTCGTTACAAACAAAGCGAATATTTACATTACACCAGGTTGCTAATCCTACCGAATTATGGTACAACGAAGCTTACTTCTGGCAAGAGAACCGCGTAATTTCTAAACAGTTTTAAGCTTCTTATGATTAATGGCGTGGTAACAAAAGCGCGCTTTGAATGAATTTTATGGCACCCATGAAAATGAACAATTCCCTATTCTTTAACAAAACAAGCTAAAATTTCTGAAAAAAAATTTTTAATAAGGGCTTGCTTTTTGGTGCAGTCAAGAGGGTCATTTTTAGTTGTGACTGTCTACGTGTACAAGTTGTGTCCTGTGGGAATACTGCTTATGTTTTGGTAACAATTACTCCGCCACAGCTCATACTATAACAAGGCGCGGCCAGCCAACACCGAAGTTACCACGTTAAAAACTGATTTACAGTATAACTGATGCACCGATAATTAATGGTTCCACCTGGTTGGCGATATTTTGCGTGTTTCAGGCCTAAATTTGCGAGATGGCTACGGGCAACCCATAATACGTTCAAATTTTCATAATCGACAAGTGAATAAAGAGAGCCAAAGAAGTGTTTTATTTTAATATGTCATAAGTACACTAAAGGTCAAAAATGTTGGTTCTGAGCAGGGATTTCAAAAGCTCTTGGCCACTAACAATCTGCGATCTTCTTTCTAGGCGGGTGAACCTCGTGTGGGTGGTGTTGACCAGGAGGTTGTGTATTCGAGTCAGCCTTAGATACGGGTTTGTGGCCTTTTAAAATGTAATGCGAGTAACGTTTCCCGCTTTCCCTAGAGAAAATCAATTCTTTCTCAATTCTAAAATTATTTTCTACGTATTTTGTATATCACATCCTCTTTTGTTGTGACATGTTATGATTGTGTGTAGAAATTATGACAATGTAGAAAAATTACTTCAAAGGTGAATGGCATGAACTGTAGTAATTTCACATTTATATAGTTTTTCGTACAAATTTCAAGACTGTAGAAAACCAAAACGTTAGGATACAGCTCAAAATAGTTGTCAAGATTTATTTTAATGTCATGAGAAATTTTTCTTGGAAATTTGCTGTGCGTTTCGTCCGTAAATTTGTTTTACCTCTTTATATAAAATTCAAAGTTACAGTAACCAGAAGTTAAACTTCATGTGTATAATGTTACGAAAACATGAAAATGTCCTCAAAATATTGCAAAAAAAAATTGGTTCTTGGACAACCTTGAGCCATGCGAGTACGAAAAATGTAACGAACGTAGTAATTTTTTTTACGCTCGAGAAGTGAATGCGTGTACATTATGAACGGGGTGGGATAAAATGGTAAACAGCCATCAGCCAGGGAATCGTAGATCAAGTGCTTGTTTGTTTGAAGTCTACGTCAGTTTAGCATAGTGCGTGAGCAGTAAGCCTGGCAAAGTTACTTAACACGGGACACCAACAAAACCGTTTCATTCCACAAGTGTGTTATCAGCGGAACCGTGTCACGTGGAAAATGCGAAGAAAATGTAACGGGCGTATTTGATGAACGCCAGCCGTTCGGTCGAAGCGGCCTCGTGAACGAAGCGTGCTATTGATTTCTGCAGTTGACGAGGAGATGCTGAGTAATGCGGAAGGTAATGTTCTGTTGCGAATGGAAGGTGGGCACTTGGAACATCTGACGTAAGTCTATGGTTCCCAACCCTCCCGGATTGCCCGGGAGACTCCGGGAATAATGTTCAACCTCCCGAGCTCCCGGGATGCAATAATTTCTCCGGTTTTTCTAAAATAATATTGTCGTTAACAAAACATATAAATCGAACCGAAATCAAACAACATTTAAAACTGAAGTCAATAAGTTTTATACGAGTTGTTTAAATTATTTGCAAAAATGGTATAACTTTGAAGACCCGGAATACCAAGCAATGAAAATTTTATCACTGAAAGAACCGATTACATGGGAAGGAATTATCAGACTGCAAGAACTTTTAAAAATTGATTTAGATACTGACAAACTATACGATGAAGTTGGAATTCTCCGTGAAATGCAACCACATCTCATTGAAGAGAATCGAGTTGATTTACGCTGGGTTGACTTCTTTGCGAGATCAAATGAAAGAAATTCCTGTCCAGAATAGAAGAAGCTTGTTACGTTTGTTCTTTCCATTCCGGTCTCTAATGCTTCTTGTGAACGCGTATTCAGTATGACGGAACACGTGTGGAGCAAGGAAAGAAACAGAATGAACATATCTTTAGTAAAAGCTGAGTTACAAATATTACAAAATTTTAATTTTTCTTGTAAAACATTTTATTATTATGTCCTAAAAAAAAACCGAAAAATATTAGATGCTTCTCGAAAGCAATGTAAATATAAATTTAAAAATAAAAATTAACAAATATTAGCGAATTTAATTCAGTCTCCCCCCCCCTCCCCCCTTCCACGATCTGTTCAAATCTCCCGGGTTGGTTCCTTCGAGAGTTGGCAACCCTACGTAAGTCCCGCGCGTCTAACAAGGTGTTGCCTACTCCCGTTGTGGGTCGCTAGCTCGGCTCTCTACGCCTTTACTTTAGAGCGGTGTGTATTGGCGTGAACTGTCATTATATCACACATGGCGTGTGGAACTTTACAATATCGTCGGCGATAATGTGAAATGACCCCGTATGTTTTGTTTTCAGTTGTCCACCTCTTTACGCGATCCTGGTGGTACGATCCGCCATTTGTTTCGCACGATGCGTACCTGGCGTATGTTTGGTTATTTATAGTCTATTCGCGATTTATTAGCACTTTTTGAATCAAACTTTTGAAAAACCACCCCATGTGTGACGGGTTTGGTTGTTTTCTAAATATGACATCCATCGCAAGTGTTTTGTACTTCTGTTAACATAAAAGTACATTATTTTTGGTTAAATTGAACTTTTACTTATATTTTATATATGAGTTACATTGTTTATTTTATAAGTAATATGAATAAAAACAGAGATAAAAAAGGTGTGTTGGTAATGCCTAGTAAGAAATAGTTCTTATGCAAGATACTAATACATTGAGAAACCACGAAACTGGTGCGTTGTCCCATTGGTGTAATTTTATACACTCGGGCAAGCTTAATTTGCACGAGGCGGAGGGATATCCTGAAAGTACTTTAGCAGGGCTACAGAAAAGTTGGAAGTTACCGCGAATGGGCTATATTACCTATACACCGAATACTTGTAGTTTTACAACTGTTAATGCATTGTACTTTGTAATGGAAAACGGCACATTTATTTTTCTTCCTCACCGAATTTTCCCCATTTCACGTAGGAATATTGTCGGAGGAAATGTTGGCGAGGGTTATATGGGCGCATGAGTGTGTTAGGTGATGGTAACGGGAGGCGGAAAAGAGGGTTCAATGGGCAAAGGAGGCGATGGTGGTGGTGGTGGTGATGTAGAATGGGGGAGGGGGTTTGAGGCGTGTGTTAGGGCCGGCAACTACACCCGTCACGTCCAGATACGCGGCACGTAACAGCCACTTCAAAACCTCGCTGCCCAGGGGAAACGAGGAAATGGGGCCAGCTTCTATATTGACTTCACTCAGGACGGCGAGTAGGCGCGATGTGGGACGGCTTGGCGTATACACACACACGCACGCGCGCACACCCACACATGTTACATCGCGACGTAAACTAGGCTAGCGAGGCGGCGGCCTTGCAAGCACAGAATAGCTACTTATGCAGATTGAACCACTGAGGTACTTAAGGCTCCCGCCTACCTGGTGTTTCAACTGCGTTGCAGAGTGTTTGAAATACACGTTTTTCCCCCCACGAAACTATTAAACTTGCGTCCGATGTACTCGTTTTCGAAAAGAACACACACTTCAGACGAGGGCTGTTCAAAGCTTTAAAAATATCACGCTTGTTAGAAACGCTTATTTTAGATTACTCCAAAACGGCTATAAACGGCTTTTCAGAGCTCTATGAGCTAGAAATATACGCATTAGACATATCCCTACAGACTTTCCACCAATAAAATGATAGGTTCACTACTGAAAGTCCCATAGGTACATGCAGTACGGCGAGAACACTGCGTGCCAGTTCAGAGCCCTGCTTCTTAGGGGCGATTGCGTACGTGATGTGCGAGTCGGTGTCGCCCTTATCACTACCGCGGCTCTCTGCCTCAAACGCGGAAGAAATCTCCAGGTATGCGGGAGCCTTCAGGAGAGAGGCAAACAAAGCCGCTTATTCCGCGAATTACAGCCGCACACGGCAGCAACATGGCGTCACACCATCCCTAACTGTAATATCATAATAATAAGAATAGAAAGCTAGTTAAAACCTTACCCTACACAGTAACTTTAAAAATCCATAGCCTCTTGTTTTTACTTTATTTGCAAATGAACTTAATAACTTTAAATTTAAAAATAACAGAAACCAGTGTTTGATCGGTATGGCTTAACAAGTAGAATAGTTTAGTATAAAATAATAATTTAAAAAACATGGCGTCACTGGCATGTCGGAACACCGTCCGCCAATCAGCGCCTTGTATCCTACGCGACAGCCGGCAGCCCAGCAAATACGGTACTTCATACAGCGCGCGATAGCCAATCAGACATTAACGGGCACACCCAGATCAAAGGAACCGTCACGCCATTTCGTGAGTGGGTGACTGGAGAGGTCTGGGTGGCTCTTAACACCGAGGTCTTGAGAGCTGACGAGGTGAGTACGGAGCAGCGCCAGAACGAAATTGCGGGGGGTGGGGGGGGAGATCCCCGAGAAAACCTGCCGACCAGCGGCATCGTCCGGCACGATTCCCACTTGCAAAAATCCGGGAGTGACCCGGGTGGGGATTGAGCCCGGTTCACCTTGGCAGGAGGCGAGCAGGCTAACCACTACACCACCGCGGTCCCAAGCGATTTCGTATTTGTGTACTTATCCACTGTGCGACGTGACGGTTCCTTTCACGTGGGTGTACCCCTTCTCTTGATTGGCTGTGCGAGGCTGTGGGAATGGGGTTTTGGCTCTGATTGGCCATTGCGCGCTGCGGAAGGTTCCGTATTGGCTGGACTGCCGGCAGGTAGATAAGTTTCCACGTGCCGGTTGGCTAACGGCGTTCCGACGTTTTGTTTACGAGTGACGCCATCTTGCTGGCGTGTGCGACTGGAGTTGGCGAAATAAACGCTTACTTCGCTTGTGTATAGTTACGTATTCTGTGTTCGAAGCTTGGACTGTGTGGCAGCGTGCTTAAGATACTCGCTTTTGAAGATAAACTACGTAATGTTACTGTTCTCAAGGTCATCTTCAGTGTATTATTATGGGTTCCACCTGCCTGGGGATTGAACTGCGTTGCAAAGTGTTTGAAATCCTGGTTTTCCGACGAAACTATTAAACGTGCCCCCAGTATGTTAACCTAATAAAACACATTATACCCTAACGAGGAAGGAATGGTACTTCAAAGTTACCATGCATGCTGTTAATATTATTTTGGAGCCCTCCGATATCTTTAAAAACGCCCTTTTTTTCAGACTGCCGTATCTTAAAACATACTAGCCCGACACGAGTCGAACTACGACAGTAGCCTGTGTTGAAATTTGCGGCAGGCTTTTCATCAATTCAATAAAATGATAGGGTCACCGCCGAAAGTCCCGTAGGTACACGCAGCGCTGCGAGAACACTGCACGCCAGTTCAGAACCGTGTTCGTAGAGACGATGGCTCCCTTGTAGCGCGTGCCATTGTAACCCTTATAGCTGCCACACTTCTCGGCGAAAAAAGGAGAAAAACGATGCAGGCAGGTGGGACCCTAAAATGTAACTCATTTGATATCATTTTATAAAAATACAATTTTTAGGTTCTTGAAATGTAACCAAAAAAGGCGTTCTCGGTCTGCTAAAAATATGCTTATTGTTTGCATAGGTACGAAACTTGTATTATCGGCTGTTATTAATTTGGATACGTAATCGTCGTCAATCAAAGTGTTTGGTCTTCACTTCAAGTTGCACAGTTGCACTCAACTTTATTCAAACAGTATGTCACAAGGAGTTTGACCAACACTGATTCGAACAGCAGTTCTCACACCTAGTTCGCGTTCTTTGATAAGGGTTAAAACATTGCTTCATAGGACTGGAAATAGGCCTTGGCTTTATTCCTATATATTATAGTCCGTGTTATGCTTGTCAAGGGTACTTCCATACCGAATTAAACAATCACTCCTTGAATATTAGTTTCATTCTTTCATGGCTAAAAATTGTCGCCGCTTCTCCCCATGTGTGTGTTTAAGTCTTAGCAAATTTGAGTGTTTCAAGTTATTATGAAAACGAAATCTACGCATAAAACTCGTCGTCTTCCAATTGATACTTCGCCGAAAGAATTTGAATGCGACGAGGTGAAACATAGGAAATCATAAGTTGCTTAAAAAAAAAGAGATTAGTTATCAACATAAATGTTTGCAGGCTTTCGCGGCCATTTTCAGGCCGGTTGTCTTGGCTTCTTGAAGTTGAAACCAAGACCTTCCACCAAGGNCCCGCATTTTCGCACGTGGGAATCATATAGGACGATGCCGCTGGTCGGCGGTTTTTCTCGGGGGTCTTCCGTTTCGCCCGCCCTTGCATTCTGGCGCTGCTCCATCGTCACCTCACTTCGCTCTCATCGGCTCTCAATACCTCGATGTTACGAGCCTCCCAAATCTCTTTACTCCCTTTGCTCACTTAAACCAAGACGTGGCTCCAGTCCGGAAGCCAAGACAACCAAAGTTACCAACATTTCTGTGTGGTTGAAAATGTGACTTTTCCGTCAACCATGGAAGGCCAAATGGTTTAGATAATATTGATGATAGATCCCTCACAGGGAAACTATTAAATATTGTGAATGGTTTTCAGTTAATAAGTCGATTTCTTGAATTATATCGTATATTCTGCAGTTACTTACAAAAACGTATTTTTTTGGTGTATTCTCAGACAGCTATATTTGAGTTTTAAACTTCATTATTACATGCAGATAATTTGTATTAAAAAATTGTAAGCGAAATTACTATATCAAAGCACTTTATTAACATGTTTTAACCATACAGTTCTATCGCAAGTTGAAGTACGCCATTCAATACTTAGTGGCTGAACTGGAAATGGGTACGCATGCTGGGTTTTTTAACGCTTGTAGTACAGATGATCCACGCAGTAATATTCACGTACACAAACAAGTCCACACAGTACACATGTGGCACGAGGTTTATTATATTTGTTACACATACCAAGAAATTATTCTAATAAATTAGTCGTGCAGTATTAGAAATATTGTTAGTTGCAAACAGATTTGGTATTTATTGATTCCCTTTTCCGTAAGATTGATTGTAAATGGAGGTCTTACACCACAATATATCCAACGCCACAGGGGTTAATTGTTACGGAATATATTGTTTACGAAATCCTTAACAGGCTTATTTTTCGTCTGTTAGTATTTTCATGCATTTATTCATTTGTGGTAAACCAGGCGTTACAACTGCGTGGGCATGATGAGTCTGTTACGTAATTCCAACAACATGTAGAAAATCTTAGTGCAAAATTTTTTTAAAATAACATTGAAATAATGATGTCATTGCTCATATTTATCAGCGAATCACTGCAGACAGTTATGAAAAAACTGCTGTCGCTGAATTCTTTGTGACATTCCGCGCAAAATAAATATTCGTTTTATTATTATTACTCCTTATACGTCCGTCCAACTTTCATCCCGTATAATGCCTGATAATTTTTATTGCTGCTTTTTTTTTTTTTTTCGAAAATATTTTACAAATTTTAAATATAGATATAAAAAACAATTTCATCGTTGAGATAGTTTTTTTCTTGTTACTTTTTAGAACTCATTCTTAGGTCCAGCAGAAATTTTGTGAGTAATAAGTTACCTTTTCTTTGCGGGATACTTGCCTTTAAAAGAAATTAGACGTGTTTTGGCTACATAAAATTAACATTGCTTATTATCAGCTGTTTTTATTACTTTGATTCGGAACCAAATACAAATTGCCCTTTTTTTCGGACACGTTCATATACGAAGAGGGCACTGTTGACACCCCATTTTAAAATGCGTATAATTCGGTCAGTTTTGTATGGAAGTTGGATTTCGAACCGTCTAGTTATACACTGAAGAGCCAAAAAAACTGGTACACCTGCCGGTACACGAGTGGGTCTTCGGCTTCGAAAGACCATATCAATGATGGTGCGTTGAATAGTTCGCACGCTGGCACTTGTTGATGACCCAGCATTGAAATCCGCGCCAATTAGAGAAAGGGTTGCACGTCTGTCACGTTTAATGATTCTCGTCAGTCGTCGTTTGTCCCGTTCTTTCTGGATCTTTTTCCGGCCGCAGCAATGTCGCAGATGTAATGTTTTACCGGATTCCCGATATTCACGGTACACTCGAGAAATGGTCGTACGCGAACATCCAAATGTTATCGCTACCTCGGAGATGCTATGTCCCATCTCTCGCGCGCCGACTATAACACCACGTTCAAACTCACTTAAATCTTGATAACCTGCCATTGTAGCAGCAGTAACCGATCTAGCTGCCGACCGCCTCCCGTTACTCTGATTGGTTCCACACCTCTGTTATTTGCATACGCACGCCTATACCTGTTTTTTTTTCTCCTCTAGTGTAGATAGTTTTAAGTGTAACTTTTATTAACAACTAGCTGAATTATTTTTGAAATTATATTTATATATATATAATCCCGTTGAGTGTTGCAGCATTCGTCTAATAATTTATTACTTTGATGGTGACTTCAGGTAGCTCGGGGGAAAAAAAACCCCGGGTTTTAGTGTTAGCGTGCAAGATTGCTGAGTCGGTTATCGATCGGCGACTCCACTTCACGTTCAGCTCGATGCGACCTTGACCCTCGGTGCCAGCTGTCTTGCCGGCCCTTCATTTCAACTCCTGATTTGAGTGGTCCTTGAGTTTCGTTTCGTGTGGAAGAGAAAAAGTTATAGATGCGGTTGAGCGCACAGACCCTCGTAAGAAATAACTCGTATGACTCTCAGTTTACGAGTAGGGATTTATAAATTATGTACGTATTTCTGCTACTCACATTAAGTAACGGGGGAGAGCACATTAATAAACAAAAATGTGGTAATTTAATTCCTGGATATTTTTGCTATTACATTATTTCAAAGATACGTAAAAAAATCGCCAGTTAATCTTTCAATTAATTTTTATTTATTAAGGTACTTATTATTATATTTTATTTGAAGATGCCGTTTTATTCTCTCCCTACGGTATTTTAAATTTATAATGTTAGCTACCCAGGTAACGTTTGCTGTCACTTCATCAAATGGCACCTAAACAAATATTTTGGGTGGTGCAATTTTACCCCAGCAGGTGCAAAGTAGACCCGGTTTACGGTACGTGTCAAAACCGGAACGGAAATTAGAAAAAAGTAATGTCGTTATCTGTAATCGTAATATTATTAATTTTACTATTTTTCTGTGCATATTTGCACAATTCCTGGCAGACGAAAGTTGTTCGGGAGAATGTTGCAACCACAGATATCTATATCGATGATTTGTGAAACACCACGAATATCAGAAGTTGGTGCGTTGTTTCTCTTGAGGAAAACTTATTCTAAGTTCTAAGTATACACACCGTATGAATGCCTGGGTTAGTCTTTAACTAACAAAGAGACTTCCAGAGGTTTGTCAATGTTTGGCTATTCAGAAGCTTTAAAGGAAGTTCATTCCCGTAGTTTATTATTGGTTCAGAAAGGGACAACCTGTCTCTCCTTCTTGTTTCAGTTGTGCGTTTTAGATTCTATGCATCGTACAAGAGCAAACCAAGGAATTTTCCTTTTATTCATTTATTTCTCATGTCAAAAAACAATGAGTTCTCTGCGGTATATGCGCTATTATATTTGGCAAGAAATAAAATATAAGGCATCCAAACTTGTCTTTAAAGCGAATGTAACTCGGAACTTCCTGTTTGTAAGTGCGACAGCCGAAATAACTCCGTCTTTCAAGCGGCAGCTATTTATCTCCGTCGGTCCTCTCGAAGTGCGGTTAACACAGCGGACGTTTCCTTGGAAGATTCTATGCAAGCCTGCGTGGCTGCTGGCATGGAGTATTGCATGGAAGATTCAGCCGATTGCCGTTTGTTTTCAACAACGTTTTCGTAATTGGTCGCTTATGATCGAGTACGATTTTCGGTGGAAGATTTCCTACTAGGTTGAATTTTAGCCAATCAGAGAGGGCGGGGGAGTGTGGTATTGACGACAGCTGCGATTTTATTTCGTTTTGAGGAACAGCGATAAGGCTATTGAATAGGAGTAGAGTAAACGGTAAATTGAAAACCGTGAAAATGTGGTTTACCGACGTTAAAACAGGATGATGCGAAAATTGTGGTGAATATTCGTGTTTATTTACCACAAAAAAAGTTCCAGTGATCACATTTACAAATACTGCAGAGGCCGTGAGTGAAGTTCGTCGTGGAACAACAGGCGTAGAAGGAAAGTCAAAACAAACACACTTACGTTAACGTGTGTAGCAGCGATTACCGTGGGTCAGGCTGTTCCATAGAAACCTGCATACCTGCTCGCATACCAGTTCGGATAGCAAGTCTCGCAGCAGATTCAGCCGGAGCATGTGCGGAGCAATGCATCGTAGCGCACGGGCTTCGAGAAGGGATTTACACAGTTTAAAAATTACGTAGAAAGCAGGAAGATGTAAGAAGTAGGGCATGAAATTGTAATTAACGTAATAACAACGCTACTGCCTTTAGTTCGATCAATAGAAAAACATATTACTAGGGCCAGTGACTTTTCGCGTAAAAATCGGAGCACACAGTAGACTTCAACACTATATGCACACCTCAGCTGTTGTTATACCTCCATTGGCTGCTGGTGCCGTGTCCGTCTCTGACCAAGCCACTCAGGACTAAGTGACTCCGACACTGAACCTTCATGATTCGTGCGCAAATGGTTAACACTGGCCAGAACATTTTTTCGCCAATCAACGAAGCTGGACGACCCTACAGTGCTTTGGACTGTATCTTGTCTTGAAATATTTTCGCGAAATATCACTGCCCCTACATATTACCCACAGTGTGTTATTTGAGATTAAAATAAAAACAGATTTTTATTTAATATAATTTCCTAGTTGATAATGGGCAACATGCAAATTTCGCAAATATAGGTTTTTAATGATACGAACACATTTGTATATGCGAATGAAAATAAAAATTCGCAGTTTTTTTTGCATATAAATCGGTTTTGACAACGTTATTTGAGTATTAAAACAGTAACTTTCGTGGCCGCTGTCACGTGGATGCGGAACGCTCTCTCATTGGTTCGACGTCACTAGTCATACGCCGGCGGCCGGCTCCGGCACGTTGCAAACACTCAGCACTAAAGTGGAAGGCAACTTTGTGAAAGCGCAGTCGGACAATCTGTCACGAGTAGATGCCGATATGTTACTAGATTACTTAAATTCCCATTGTTTTGTGTAACCTGAAATAAGAGGTTTAAAATTACAAAGGTAAGAACGTGTCTCGTATCGCACAGTCGTGATATTCAAAGTGACTGTAGGCCTACATTACATGTTAAAACTTATTTGTTTGTACGTTTTATTGAGGTACGCATTATTATTATCGTATATTTATGTTTGCGATTGCTAAGATTCAAAGTTGGAAATTAAAATATGGAATAGAAATGACACTCACAAGAATAACACAACTGTAATGAAGGCGACTACAGTGAGCGTACTGTGTTGTCGCGCGCCATGCTTGATGTCTGCGATAAATGAACCATATTATTTATAAATGAAACGTAATGTTGTGTTGAGAAAGATGGTTAAAAATATTTCCGGATTCTAAACCACGTTTCAGTATTCACAAAAAACTTTTTTCGCTTTATAAATGTGAGATAACGAGCAGTATGGTGACAGTAGGCCTAAAGCTAGCACGCTAGTCACTACCCGACACCGTAAGACTTCTCGAGCAGCTGCGGGCTGGTGGCGGGCAGAACGCCGCGCTGCCGGCCGGCAAACATGCATTTCCGCGTTCCACCTCGTTTATAATCACTATACAGGGTGATTCTAAAATCATGGGACAAACATTGAGGGGTGGTAGAGCTCACTAAAACAAACAATTATTGTGTAGGAATATATGGGCGGGAGTGACGCGTTGAGGCACAAACACAAAAATAACACATGAAATGCAACACATTGTTTATTTACAACGTCGCCGCTAAATGCCTTTTTACAGCAATGTTTATAATAATTGCTCAAAATTGCTACCACCGACAGTAATGCAAGCTTGGTAGCGTCGGTGGAGTGATTGGCGAACAGATTCAAATACGCCGGGTATTTCACGCACGCCACCATTGTCAGCCAATCACGCCATATGTAGAGGTCGCCAAGCATGCGTGACTGTTGGTGGATGCATTTCCAGCAACTTTTTTAACATTGTCTGTACGGGAACACTCGTCAAGTATGCTGCTAATAAATATTTTATGTTTCCGTTAATGTGTTATGTTTTTGTGTTTGTGCCTCAACGCGTCACTTCCGCCCATATATTCCTATCCAATAATTGTTTGTTTTAGTGAGCTCTACCACCCCTCAATGTTTGTCCCATGATTTTAGAATCAGCCTGTGTAGAGGCCTCAAATATAGTGTTTAGAAACTGAAAAATTTTAAAAAAAAAAAAAAAAAAAAAAAATTACTTAATTAATTGTATTTAAACTTTTTTATAATATTTTATATGGAGTTTTTATTACGGTAATCTATTGTAATGAATAATCAAAAAAATCAATCGTAAGTTTTGCTACTTAAATGAAGGAGGTGCCGACGAAGTGGTCCGTGTTAAGTTGGCGGTTGACACCTGGTGGTCCATGGTGAAGAAAGTTTGAGAAGCACCGCCTTTTGATGGTTCCCACGAGGAGCAGGTTTGAAGGAGGGTTTGAGGTGTTGGTCATATAGACGGGTGCGGGGTAGTGTGGAAATACCCCGGCGGCAGCAGCCAGGGCGGGCATCGAGCCGTGACGTCACGCCCTCCGAGTGCCGCCGAGTGGTTGGCAGGAGATGCGAACAAAGTCTACCCCACAAGGGGATCGCGCTGCGGGGGTCAAGGGTCGCTCCTGTCATCGAGTCGGGAAACAACGGGTGCCCAGCCCCCTCCACCCGCCCTGCAAGGGCATGGCCGACAAAAAGAAACTACACCGTAAAATATATATTGACAAATTTCCTTAGCTATAATGGTACTCGTTCGTATATTTAGTTTTTGTCACGCAAATGTTGCTTTTGCAGTTGCCGACTACGTGTTATTATCGTCTACGAGGAGGTATCACCATGGAACTTTTTATCGTGTTCATAAAATTTAACATGTGTAAAAATTTGGAGTTGCAAAAATGACTTTACAGTTTTAATAGCGTAAAACGTTCATGTTGAACCCAGCTTAACTTTCGACATAACTTTTTAACCTATACATACGAAAGGAAATTCACCGCATGTCAGGTTGAAAATACTGAAGTGTTAAGCCTAGCTGTCATACACATTTCGAAACTTCACTAAGCGTCTGAAACGTTCTTGAAGAAACGTAGGAAATCTGCTCTCTCTCTCTCTCTCTCTGTCTCTCTCTGTCTCTCTCTCTCTGTCTCTCTCTGTCTCTCTCTCCCTCTCCCTCTCTCCCTCTCTCCCTCTCTCCCTCTCTCTGTCTCTCTCTCCCTCTCCCTCTCCCTCTATCTCTCTCTCTCTCTCTCTCCCTCCCTCTCTTTCTCTCTCCCTCTCTCTCTCTCTCTCTCTCTCTATCTCTCTCTCTCTGTGAACGAGCAGTTTCTTACAGTGTCTGAACGACATGCCATAGAAGAAGTACATACGTTAATAGGTATCACCTTCAACATGAAACCGGCCTATTCTCACGTCAGTTTTGTAAAAGTGAATTCGTGAAGATATATTCATTGATAGTTGCTAAATTTCAATCGGAATAGAATTTTACGATACGACGAACTTTTACTACGCTGCAAACTGCAAAAAAAAAAACTCATTCGTAATTAAATGTTGTGTTATTAATCACGTAGTACAACCACGGTCTCCCCGAGTGTAGNAAAAAAAACTCATTCGTAATTAAATGTTGTGTTATTAATCACGTAGTACAACCACGGTCTCCCCGAGTGTAGACAGGCAGGCATCGCGGCGTCCAACCACACAGGTGCACCTCGTCCCTCAAAATACTAGCCACCATTGCCCGCTATGCATATCTGTTAAGGCGCCCGTCTACCTGGCGCTTGAGCTGCGTTGCAGGGTGTTCCAAATACACGTTTTTCAACGAAACTATTAAGCGTGCGTCCAATGTACTTATCTACGAAAAGAACACACACTTCAGACGACAGCTGCTAAGTACTTTCAAAATATCACGTACGTTAGAAACATCAATTCAGAGTACTCCAAAACCGCTAAAAACGGCCTTTCCAAGGCGCTGTAGCTCAAAATGCACGCATCAGATACATACAAAACTACTATAGGCGCCTGCACTGAACCTTCCTAAAGACTTCCCACTAATAAAATTATATGGTCACCGCTGAAAGTCCCATAGGTACACGCAGCACGACGAGAACACTGCA
>NQII01000528.1:67282-81906 GCA_002778355.1 Clitarchus hookeri | reverse complement strand
CCCTCATCATGTTCACGCGCTTACAATAAATCGCCCGAAACTGGTCCGCCCACCCCAGCTCCCACTGGGGAAAATGGACAGTGATTAATTGTAGGCTGGGATAGGGGACGCCGCGCGCTTCATTACCAACACTACAGAACTGCAAGTCCCTGTCATCGACCAACCGGAACGCGCGTGCGTTTCTTTACGAGTGTATTCCGTTAAATCGGAGTTTCTTTGTACTGCGTACCACTACAGATGATTTCTTTTTCTCGTGCCGTTTGGCGAAGGAATGGCGAACTTGAACCGGGCAAGTAACATTCGAAGTTCAAATTGGCTCTAAAATGTGATTTCTAGCGGCGCGAAGTTACGCTGAAGGTACCAAGTAGCCCCGGTGTGATCGTTCTCTTGTGGATCTGTCTCCAAACATATCCTGGTTGTGGCCACAAGCGTGTAAGCTGGCCATCACACGTCAGAACTAGCATTCGTTGAGTAAAGAAAAGAGTAATAAACCATTAGCGCATAAATAAAAGCACTCAAAAATTCTTGCCCGTGAACCCGTTATTTGGAACAACAAGAAATATCCTTTGGCTGAAGAATTTATTTGCAACATTAAAAATGATACTTTAGAGCAGTCAGTGGTGTTACTTTGTCGGTTATTGTAAACAGTATTCGTAAACTTGACTTCGTTCTGTACGCGGTATCGGTTGTAGCGATCAGTGGACTTGTATTAATCAACTTCGTAAAAGATATTGTTGCATCCAGTGCGTAGCCTTCTTAAGTGCGGAGTCTCCGTAAACCAGTGCTGTAATTTACAGAGCGCAGNATATTGTTGCATCCAGTGCGTAGCCTTCTTAAGTGCGGAGTCTCCGTAAACCAGTGCTGTAATTTACAGAGCGCAGAGTGTAGCAGTCAGCAGTCGAGAATTGTTCATGGAAAAGCATTCTTCGTAGAGAACAATGCTTTATTGTTGGACACACGAAGACTAGCCGGCAGCTAAAGTTCCTAGTGATGCTCCAGTTAAAACTATGGACTGATTTATGTTTTGGCAACGACATTCATGAAAATTTGCTCATGTTGTCAGTTTGTTTGGATGGCTATTAAATATGAGTTTCGCAAGAAAGTAATTTGCTTTAGGTATTTTTCTTCGGAGTGAGAATAAGTTGAATTTCTCCAAATTATCTTTCGAAATGACGTAACTTTCCCCAACAAATCATATGTACGTATTACTATGAAATCACTGTTAATTTTTAATAGACTGTTGCTTTTCTGTAGTCGTGTGCTCTGTGCTTACACGTCTTCTCACCCTTCGGTCAATGCACCTGTAGCTGGAAATAGGTGCATTCAAGTAAGTAAACACTTTTTCTATTAGCGTATTCTATTATTATCTCGTTTTATGGTCTTGAAATGTTTCTTCTCATTTGTGTTAATGTTTGGTGTGTTAGAAGAACTACTATGAAAACAAGATTTGTTGACTGCTTATGTGCATTGTAAAATAAAAACGTTTTATTTAACGTTGAACTAGGAAATGTTTACTGGTTTATAATTACGAAAAATTAAAATGCGGGCTGATATTTTTGTATTTGTAGGCACTGATACAAATGTACGTACTTCTATGTCACAAACTGTGTGTAGGCGTTGTAAAGCCATTGAATTATTAGCAATTACCGTATAAAGTACAACACCAAGGGAATAACTAGAAAAGACGACCTTCTTGAGGAGCTGAAGAACGCGATGACGTTGTTAGTAGATGTGAGTTTCCACCTCTTGGCAGTGCATGGTTCTTTTGGAATCTCTTACGAAATCTAACAAAATATGGCGGTGTCCACTACAATATACACTTTTAAGTGATCCTTTAGCTAACGTGTCCGTTACGCGACTGTTCGGAAACAGGGATTTCTTACTTCTACATTTTCCTGATTAAGTTTTTTGAATGCAGTAAGAGTTTTGCTATATGCCAAAATACCGAAGGCTCTTTCGATGACCGTTACAATTGGTTGTTATTTGTTCTCAGTATGGCGATTTAAAAATGGTTCTTAATTTAAACCCTACGCAAGTTACAATTTTTAAATATATTTGTAATATACAATTGTTGCTATGTTACTATATATTCACAATTTTTCTTATAATATTGCAGAACGTTATGTCTGCGAGCAGTTAACATAAATGCATGACAATTGTTACTTGGGAATAATGGAAAGTGCAGAAATGATAAAATGACAAGTTCTCATAAGTACTGGTATTTAATTGTTAGCTCGGCGCCGTGTTTACCAAATCACCGTGTAGAGGCGGTTGTGTGCAACAGTGTGGTATAGTTCTCGGTCGGTTTAAGCTATTTGCGGTGATATAATATTTTTTTATTTAAATAAAACTTTGAAAAATATAACTGTTAATTACTGCATGCATTTTAACTTAAGCTCAGACTAAAANCTTTTTATTTAAATAAAACTTTGAAAAATATAACTGTTAATTACTGCATGCATTTTAACTTAAGCTCAGACTAAAATACTCGTGGTAAAGTTAGCAGCAAGTACCAAAAGTAGTTCCATATTTAGACGTCGAATAACGAGATGTTTTAATCAGTGGACACTATTCATTCGATTTAATTTATGTTTGCTTAATGCGAGTAAGATTAAGAATTACCGTTTTATAAACATATTTTAAGTTCGTAATGAAATCATGGTTACTCTTGATCGACGCATCAGTAAAGGCAATGTTAATGTTAACGTATGGCGGAAGAGTTAAAATCCGCCTCAAACGTAGGTCCTAGGGCTTTCAGAAGTGCTGGATTAAACGCTGTACTGCCGCAGCGGAAGCTCGGCGGCTGGTTGAAGGGCGATGAAAGCCAGGGCGAAGGGATTGCCAGGCCTTGCACCCGCTGGCACGAGATCTGCGACTGACGGCTCGGGCCTTTGCCAGTGTTGAGAAGTGAAACCGTTTGATGAGGGGGGNCCGCTGGCACGAGATCTGCGACTGACGGCTCGGGCCTTTGCCAGTGTTGAGAAGTGAAACCGTTTGATGAGGGGGGAGGGGGACCTTGTCATTGTCCATTCCTGACGACCACGCGATGTAGACTGTTGACGGTAGAGTAAGCACTNATATTGTTGCATCCAGTGCGTAGCCTTCTTAAGTGCGGAGTCTCCGTAAACCAGTGCTGTAATTTACAGAGCGCAGTGTGTAGCAGTCAGCAGTCGAGAATTGTTCATGGAAAAACATTCTTCGTAGAGAATAATGCTTTATTGTTGGACACACGAAGACTAGCTGGCAGCTAAAGTTCCTAGTGATGCTCCAGTTAAAACTATGCACTGATTTCTGTTTCGACAACGACATTTATGAAAATCCGAACATGTTGTTCAGTTTGTTTGGATGGCTATTAAATACGAGTTTCGCAAGAAAGTAATTTGCTTTAGGTATTTTTCTTCGGAGTGAGAATAAGTTGAATTTATCCTAATTATCTTTCGAAATGACGTAACTTTCCCCGAAAAATCATATGTACGTTTTACTATGAAATCACTGTTAATTTTTAAGAGACTGGTGATTTTCTGTAGCCGTGTGCTCTGTGCTTACACGTCTTCTCACCCTTCGGTCAATGCACCTGTAGCTGGAAATAGGTGCATTCAAGTAAGTAAACACTTTTTCTATTAGCGTATTCTATTATTATCTCGTTTTATGGTCTTGAAATGTTTCTTCTCATTTGTGTTAATGTTTGGTGTGTTAGAAGAACTACTATGAAAACAAGATTTGTTGACTGCTTATGTGCATTGAAAAATAAAAACGTTTTATTTAACGTTGAACTAGGAAATGTTTACTGGATTATAATTACGAAAAATTAAAATGCGGGCTGATATTTTTGTATTTGTAGGCACTGATACAAATGTACGTACTTCTATGTCACAAACTGTGTGTAGGCGTTGTAAATCCATTGAATTATTAGCAATTACCGTATAAAGTACAACACCAAGGGAATAACTAGAAAAGACGACCTTCTTGAGGAGCTGAAGAACGCGATGACGTTGTTAGTAGATGTGAGTTTCCACCTCTTGGCAGTGCATGGTTCTTTTGGAATCTCTTACGAAATCTAACAAAATATGGCGGTGTCCACTACAATATACACTTTTAAGTGATCCTTTAGCTAACGTGTCCGTTACGCGACTGTTCGGAAACAGGGATTTCTTACTTCTACATTTTCCTGATTAAGTTTTTTGAATGCAGTAAGAGTTTTGCTATATGCCAAAATACCGAAGGCTCTTTCGATGACCGTTACAATTGGTTGTTATTTGTTCTCAGTATGGCGATTTAAAAATGGTTCTTAATTTAAACCCTACGCAAGTTACAATTTTTAAATATATTTGTAATATACAATTGTTGCTATGTTACTATATATTCACAATTTTTCTTATAATATTGCAGAACGTTATGTCTGCGAGCAGTTAACATAAATGCATGACAATTGTTACTTGGGAATAATGGAAAGTGCAGAAATGATAAAATGACAAGTTCTCATAAGTACTGGTATTTAATTGTTAGCTCGACGCCGTGTTTACCAAATCACCGTGTAGAGGCGGTTGTGTGCAACAGTGTGGTATAGTTCTCGGTCGGTTTAAGCTATTTGCGGTGATATAATAACTTTTTATTTAAATAAAACTTTGAAAAATATAACTGTTAATTACTGCATGCATTTTAACTTAATCTCAGACTAAAATACTCGTGGTAAAGTTAGCAGCAAGTACCAAAAGTAGTTCCATATTTAGACGTCGAATAACGAGATGTTTTAATCAGTGGACACTATTCATTCGATTTAATTTATGTTTGCTTAATGCGAGTAAGATTAAGAATTACCGTTTTATAAACATATTTTAAGTTCGTAATGAAATCATGGTTACTCTTGATCGACGCATCAGTAAAGGCAATGTTAATGTTAACGTATGGCGGAAGAGTTAAAATCCGCCTCAAACGTAGGTCCTAGGGCTTTCAGAAGTGCTGGATTAAACGCTGTACTGCCGCAGCGGAAGCTCGGCGGCTGGTTGAAGGGCGATGAAAGCCAGGGCGAAGGGATTGCCAGGCCTTGCACCCGCTGGCACGAGATCTGCGACTGACGGCTCGGGCCTTTGCCAGTGTTGAGAAGTGAAACCGTTTGATGAGGGGGGGGAGGGGGACCTTGTCATTGTCCATTCCTGACGACCACGCGATGTAGACTGTTGACGGTAGAGTAAGCACTTTTAAAATAAAACTTTGGGGAAAAAAATATTATTTTAGGCTGGTCATGGTTAACTGATCAGTATGTATACCGCCGTTATTAATTTATTATATAAGATTTAATTTACAGATTTTTTTATTTTAATTTATTTTAGGTCAAGGTGCAGTTAATATATAAGTTTAGGTGAATTACAATATTATTTTAATATATGGATTTATATTTGAAAATAGCCACCGCTTCAGCCTGCATGTATTTTAAAGAGAACACTGACTCGCGTAAGCCCAGTAAAGTTGGTCACGATGGACGGAAAGTAGTTCTATGTATTAACGTTGAATTAAAATGGTTAGGTTAACATTCGTAAATATTTTGTTTTTTTTGCTTTCCAATTTTTTATTGCATATAAGTGTAAGATTTAGTAGGTTTGTAAAATATTTACTTTTCGAATAATTTCATGCTCCACTTGGCCGACGCTTGAATAAAGTAATCAGGCTTGTGGCAATTTTAATTTTACATATCCTGGAAGAATGCACAACGTGTATACAAGTAGATCTTAAGCAGGACTTTACAAAGAGCTCAGTTTACCGCGAAAGAGCCTATACTCATATCTACGTATAAGCTATAGCACGCACTGGGTTGTAGGCTCCTAGTGAAGGTGGCAGCGAGTAAAAATAGAAACATTTATCAACACTTGATGTATTGCAAGTGTAATGTTTAAATTTACGGCGCCAAATTATTTTTTTTTAAAATACACATTACAATAAAAAAATTGCATACAACTAACACATTTACTTTTCAAACAATTTCACTGAATTACTCAAATGGCGTATGAATAAAGTGACCAGGTTCTTGACAATGTTTGTTTTACATACGGCGGAAGGATACGAAACGAGAAGTATAGGATACACTTTAAATTCGAATCAGTGGAAAACCACTGATTCGCAGTGGCATTCAACCATAGTCCGTTCACAGTTACTTCCAACTTTTCTGAAACCCTGTTGTTCTATTTTCTCGAAATTTCTCCGTCTCACGCAAACCAAGCTCAACCAAGTCTAGAACATCACACGAAAGGGACAAGGCACCGCATTCGTGCGCACTCAGTGTAATAATATTTTTCATACGAACTATTTATTAGTACAGGCATTACAAGCACACGTATTTTCTCCCTGTTTTATTCATATTAAATATGAATTAAATAGTATAATATGCTAATAGAATATAGTTAAAAGTTCAGTTTAATAAAAAATAAAGCACTTTTATACTAGTACAAGTTTAATATCCGTATGATACGTACCGTGTTTAGGAAGCAACCAAGCACGTCATACGTGGGGAGATTTGTCAAAGGTTTATTCTAAAAGTGTGAAGAAACCTCGAATAGACTACACTCGAATATGTGAAAATGGCTTCTCTTAAAATCTGTGGAAACCCGTTGGTTGTTTCAGTGAACCGATTTCGCTTATTGAATAAGTGACAGCCGACAGCGTTCGGTGAATAAAATATTGTTTTTATTGAATTTAGGCAAATCGTTACGAGAAAAAAACATATTTCCGATAATCACTGTTTATAGTGTGCAAGTAAATGTAATTTTAAAGCAGAAAAAATTATTCGTAGTGCCTACGATTCAGCCCACAGCACCCCGCTTCAAGACCGCTACATTGCTGATCGAGCTTCCAAGAGAACGTTGAGAACTAAGGGGAAAATTTATTTATTATATGTTTCTTGTCGTAAATATGTAGCTTTCAGTTGTATGCCACTTTATTTTCGTTTCTAGTTCAATTGGTAACATTAGGATTGTTAAAACAAATATTACGTANCGGTGGAAACCCGTTGGTTGTTTCAGTGAACCGATTTCGCTTATTGAATAAGTGACAGCCGGCAGCGTTCGGTGAATAAAATATTGTTTTTATTGAATTTAGGCAAATCATTACGAGAAGTAAACATATTTCCGATAGTCACTGTTTATAGTGTGCAAGTAAATGTAATTTTAAAGCAGAAAAAATTATTCGTAGTGCATAGGATTCAGCCCACAGCACCCCGCTTCAAGACCACTACATTGCTGATCGAGCTTCCAAGAGAACGTTGAGAACTAAGGGGAAAATTTATTTATTATATATTTCAGTTGTATGCCACTTTATTTTCGTTTCTAGTTCAATTGGTAACATTAGGATTGTTAAAACAAATATTACGTATGAATGCACTCACTTAAACACATTTAATTTTCTTTAAACCTTCAAATCGAGCACTATAATAGTAGTAGGAAATAGTTCCTTTAGAGCCACCTGGCGCCCTGGTGGGGACGAGAGGACGAGCCGTTGCCATCTTGGATGACGTCATTTCCTTATTTTTCTCTCTGGGAATTTTTTCCCTCAAAAACTGCCAAAATCGCCGGTATTTTCCAGAAAATTTCCCTCAAAATTTCCCAAATTTCAAATGTTTCTTGCACAATCCGGCTCACTTTTGCTCAATCTGGATGAACCCGGCTGAAAATTGTGCAATGCCAGCCGGATTGTGCAATTAGTTACAAGCACGCTCTATCATTCCATGCNGATGAACCCGGCTGAAAATTGTGCAATGCCAGCCGGATTGTGCAATTAGTTACAAGCACGCTCTATCATTCCATGCGAGCACCATCCATCTTGGTTGAAGAATGTTCATGTTAATTTCCCTATCATGCTCTATCATTCCACTTTGGTTTGCTCATCCCGGCCAATGGCGTCCATCTTGGTCCCTACTTCATGCACTTGCATTCCATTTGTGGTTTTGGCATTCCATTTGTGGTTTTTGCATTCCATGTGTGGTTTTCTCAGAGCGCTCCCGATCTCGTTTATTTCCCCAGAAAATGCTACTTAATGCTCTCGCATTCTTCCCAGACGTCCCTGCTTCATACTCTTGCATTCAATGTGGTTTGTTCAGAGTCCTCCCTTGTCGGCACTTCATGCTCTTGCATTCCTCATTTCGAAGAATGTTCGATTTCATTGCCCCATCATGCAACTACTCTCTCATCATTCTCTATCATTCCTTTTTGGTTTTCTCATATTCCTTCTGGTTTCCTTTCACCTGTTAACCTGGCAGGGACGAGGCTTATGCTCTGGCATTCCGAAGAATGATCGAGTTCATTGCCCCATCATGCAACTTCTCTCTCATCATGCTCTATAATTCCACTTTTGTTTTCTGGTATTCCTTCCAGTCTCCTTTCACCTGGAGTCCTGGCGGAGGCGAGTCTCATGCTCTTGTCATTCCATTTTTGTTATCTCATATTCCTTCTGGTCTCCTTTCACCTGGTGTCCTGGCGAAGATGAGTCTCATGCTCTATCATTCCACCTCGCTTTTCTCATACTGATAAGCATAGTTGGCTGTAATTTCTGAACCGTTTATGATACAAGTACCAAATTTAAAACATAGATATCACCCCGACAAAGAAAACGACCGCAGGGTCAAATATGCCCTAAGCATACTTATAAGCATAGTTGACTATAATTTCCGAACCATGTAAGATACAGACAAAAATTCATAACATATACATCACACCCGACAACGAAAATGACCGCAGGGTCAAGTATGACATAAGCGCGCTTATAAGCATAGTTGACTGTACTTTCCGAACCGTAACATAGGCATCACCCCCGACGATGAAAAAGGACCGCAGGGTTAAGCATGCTGTATGTTCTCTTATAAGCATAGTTGCCTACCATTTCACACCCAACGAAGCTATAGGCATCGCAAAGTTACCGATGCATGTAGGAGTGTAGGGTCTGAAATAGCACACACATGCACATCGGTCTGCTCGCACTCATCAGTACCTTTTGCCGCCCTTGTCGTCTGCTACCACAGGTGTCTACCAACTCTTATCCCCCTCAGCAACAGTTGGCCTCCCTTCACCCACAGACTTCAAGACTGCATATATAAATGTGAAAATATATACATAAATAAAACTCCGCATTAGTTACATACAGCAAACAGTGGTGTGCAAAAATCAAGATATATCTAAATGTTTTACATGCATGATGTACATAGTCGTGGGTAATGGTAAAATACATATGTATTATAATATAAACGAACACCATCATTCCGACACAAGGGTCGGTGGCCTGAGTCATCGCTAGCAAGACTAACCCTTAACAACTAACCATAGAATTAAAAAATTAAGGAGTATATAATTGCAACGATAACAAGACATATGTAGTCACAGGTTAAATTAATACATGCACGTGTTAATATAAATAAACACTTTCAGCATAAGATGAGGGTCGGGAAACCAAGTGTAAAATATATGAAACTGGTCTGTACATAACAAAATCAGTCATGCAACTAACAATAAAGGACTAGCATGTATACAAGCACATCACGAGCGTGATACCATAACTAGTCATAATAAATATATAAAAATATCCCGATGGTGGCACAGCTCATATAATGATATCAGTGTTGCTACCACATCAACGTGACAAAAAAAAAACTATTTATCAAAACGGTCAACCGAAAATATGGCTACAATGCGTCAAGTACGAAACACATTAGGCGACTTGTAAAGCCTGTGTTCCTTTGCTTGCCACAAAACAATGTACATTTAAACTTAAACCATTAGCTGTGCAAGAGAGACGTCATTGCTATGTGCTGATGCAAACATATATAAAATCAAATAGTTATAAGCTTTGAACAACTTATGTATACGGCACGAGCATCAAGCATGGTTCGTTATCTTAGGAGAAAAATTTACCATTGTGTAGTGCGGGAACGATACAAGAACACTGCTACACACCGATGGAAACAGATATAAAAATAACATGTAAATGAAAAAAAGTTATAAACACTTACTAACCAGAACAATCACAGATTACACAAATGCCGGATACTGCACGATATCTCATATGCTGCTAGACAAGTCCAGGCCCTCCTGGGCAGTTCAACAGAATAGCAAACGACTTCCTTACGAAACTGTCAAATTCAGAGTAAAGCCAACACTAGCAGCAGAACGCGTACGACCCGACCGATGTTGTGCGATCAACTAACAACGTGGAGATCTGTAAGGCAGCCCCACGAGATCGTCCGGTGCTCGTCGAAGAGAGGGTGCATGACAATAGCCGAGAGAGAAACACGTCAGGCTCCAGAGTAGCAGACCAGCCAGGCCACACATGTACTTCCCTTTACGAGAGGAATTATGTTATACAGTACAAGATATCAATTTATTCAGTTTTAAATACTATATATATATACACACATGTACTTCGAGGGCGACGGGAGTCCTTAGAAAGTGACGAGGTGCGTGGACCCTCCAGTCGAATAGTACGGAGTGTACGAGGCAGTCTTGTGCGACGACACCATGTGGTGTGTAGTCGTTAATGGTTAATGGGATGACATTTGCGTCTTGGGTTTACAAAGCATTATTTTTTAACTACTGCATTCTGAATTGAAATGTTATTCGAGATGTTTGCCTGTCTTTTAGTATGTAAGCGGTCTTCCCGTTAGACGAGGAGCATAAACGTGCATATTTTAATAGACAGTAATTATTAATATTATTAGTCGTTAGTGTGAGCTGGTATTGAAAATTTTCCTTATTCGTTCAGTTTGATGTTAACACTATTTTCTGTTGTTGAAGTACAGGTGGAAGGCCGCTAGTCTGGGAATAGGCTTAAGAAAACTATTGCTATGGGAATTTAGATTAACTTCGTCCACTGCCAAACATACGTCAACAAAATTAACGAAAAATGGCATTACTCTGAAACTAAATAGAAAACAAAGACGAAGAACAACTACGATAACTAGTTATAAGTAAACTTTTGTATCGAGTCACTTCCCTGCCATTTTGTTCGTTAAACAATCTATTGCCTTTGTTGTTGTTGTTGTTGTCTGCTGTTAAATGCGTGCCAAGTTTATCGTTGTCGCCTTGCTCTTTCTCGTTCTGTTCTGCGGTCTTTGTATCGGGAGTCCTTTTTGTTAATTCTGCCGACTTACGTTCGGTAGAGGTCACAATCTGTAAAAAAATTCCATTAGTAATAATACCACACAGTTGCCATTGACGTTTAATTTGATAGGAATAACATACGCTCAAAATTGCAAAACCTGAATGATTGTCATGGCCTTACTGCATACTTTTTCTCGTAAAGTCACAGTGCTTTTACTTAGGTCTTGATTCCCGAATAGAAAAATCAGAAAAAATTCTAATCTCAGATTTATAAACCACAGAGTAGTATAAAATATATATATGTCGCTACCTGATGTTTATAGTGTGAAATGTACGTATAAATTCTGAATACCGATGATGACAGCGTGTTGAACGTACATTCATTGCTGGAGGTGCAATTTCGCGTAAGGATTTTGGATAAGATGCATTGGGTTTGTGTACGTTTGGCCTCAAATTCACGCACTGGGCTATACTTAATTCGTGTAAGCTCCAGCACGTTTGCTGTGGTTATAGCCCGTGCAGGCTCCGCCTGTCGACTGTAAACAGAAAAAAAAATGAAATTTCCCTGCGTCGTCGTCAATATAATTCTGAATGGCCGGTCGTAAATCCGCTTGGCCGCCTTGCGACGTTGGGGCATATGTCCGCACCTGCTGCAGAGATCCGATATAGTCCCGCGCGCGAGGCGCGACAAATAAAGCTACGGGAAGGAAGGATTCGGTTCCTCGCCCCCACGCCCCATTTGCACCGCAGACGGTCGTTGATGGTTCCCCGTCACATGGCGCCACTCGGCGCCAGCCCCGACGCCCAACCGCTACGCGATGTTTGGGAGATCGCACCACACGACTGGAATTCCGCTAAGAAGTTATTCGTTTATAACAGTGTTTGACGTCCCATCCCGATGGTGCCCGATGCTAAAACTAGCTTCGCTGAATAAATATGCAAGTCACCTTAAGCATGGACTAAAGAAGATAAGGTAGACTGATCCCTGTGGCTGCGCACAACCAATCTCTGTGCCCCAAACATTGAACTTCTTTTCTGTCAATACTGTTACCAAAAACGGCGTGGATTCGATTTGAGGTTAGAACACTGCTTAGTAAACAAGTGCTTTGAGATGTTTTTTATGCTCCCTCTAACCAATCGGTAATGCAGGTTGATTGAATTCAAATTGGTAAAAGTATTTTATTAATATAATAGTGCTTGTCGTTTAAAAACTAATATATAAACAAGCAAGTTCATCACTGTTGACAATGTGACTTTGACAGTTGTGTATGATTGGGGTAGGTCAACGTTGGATTTTATGTATTTCTTCCTGATTCAAATTTAGGTGGATTTATTGAAAAAACATGACAATATAAGCTTAGCATATTACCTTGACAATCATTGCAGGCATGATATGCGAAGCACTAACACATATTTACGAAACAAGTAACTTAATAAAAAATTATAAATACTAGTTTATTTTTGCCTTATGATGACAACCAGGGAACGCGTATTAACAATTAGGTACAAACATTTGCACAGGACCATGTCGTGTAATGCTGCTATAATGAAACATTTTCAGAAATGACCCGAATGTTATAGCACTAAAACAAATAATTTCGGTATAAGGGGCTATACAGCCTCTTAATGCCATGTCCGAAAGATTTGTGATTTTAATTTTGACATAACTAATACTATTTAGTAAAGAATTCAGGGGAGAACTGGATAGCTGTTAAGTTTGACGTCATTTAAACGTGTTCTCTATTAACATTTCTCATGTGAAATATATTCATGGTGGTCGTTTTTTACTTCGTTTACTTTATTTTACGTGGCACATAAAATCAAATATTCTTAGCACATTTTTTTTCAAGTGTAAAGACTTATTAATTGGTTACAGTGTACTTATGTTGAAAGAAACCTATGTATTCCCAAATAACCTGTCTACAGTTTTCAAGCATTGAAAATATAAATACGCTTATTTCTAGTTATCGTTAAAGAGTCCTATTATTATAATACAGGATGAGTATAAAAGAATACCCCAACTTTGAAGGTCTACAATGTCAAAACCAAACAACCTACAACCTTGATTGACCAATTAAATGAACCATGGAACCATGAAGTTTGATTACCATACATTCATAAATGTTCAATGTGACCACCATGAGCGACCCGAACGACATCTACGCGATAATCAAATTCGTGCCACGCTCTTGTCAGCATGTCCGGTGTTACGGTTGGGATGGCGTCCATAATTTTAGTTTTGAGGTCGTCAATGTTAGCCGACAATGGTGGACGAAACACTTGATACTTTATGTACCCCCATAGAAAAAAAATCGCACTAGGTAAGATCCGGGCTTCTTGGGGGCCAGAGATGAAGAGTCTGGTCACCGGCTGATCCTCGACCAATCCATCGTTGCGGCAATGTCTCGTTCAGGTATCCGCGAACAGCTAGGTGCCAATGGGGTGGCGCACCATAAAGGAAACATCAGACCTTCCCCTTAACATTGACGTGTCGAATGTGAGCTCGCTACCCCCTCACCACCTCAAACCGAGAGTTACGAACGCCATCCAAACCGTAACACCGGACATGCTGACAAGAGCGTGGAACGAGTTTGATAATCGCGTAGATGTCGTTCGGGCCGCTCGTGGTGGTTACATTGAACATTTATGAATGTATGGTAAACAAATTTCACGGTTCTACGGTTCATTTGATTGGTCAATCAAGGTTGTAGGTTGTTTGATTTTGATATTATAGACCTTCAAAGTTGGGGTATTCTTTTATACTCAATCTGTATATCTAATGACTGCCGTGCGAAATGTCGGCTTTCGGATAGGCTTTCAGTAAGTACGTCGTTGTGAAGCTCGTATTCCCATACCGTATTATTTCTGTTCGTTTTCCGTGTTACAAAAGTACGCAAGAAGCAAGCTTTGTCCAGTTTGCAACAGCAATGGCAAGGATAGATACAGTAAATAATTGTGTATACTAATTGTTAATTTGGATTTGTGTTTAGTTGCTTCTTAGAGTGTACGCACATCGTATGGAGATAAGGCCGAATGGTACGATCAACTCAAAGACATTAAACGTATAGACGTGGCGGTCAAGGTTAGGAATATCCTCGTTTGAGGACTGATGAAATATAAATTGCAATATAGCATTTGTTATAAAAAAATATTTCATGCAAATTCTTTCCTCTTTAGACTCGCATGTACGTCAGTTTGTCACTCCGGAGCAGCCAATCGGCAGACTAAAAATAAACCACTTTCTTGGCGTGTCCAACAACATCAGCCCCCGCACAGTCACGCCAAGTGCTCGTAGCGGCGGTGCACGGAACTACTCGCCAGGGGCGCGAATTAACGGCGATCAATCTTCCCTTTGAAACGTCTGTCAATAATATCTTCAACCCACTTGAGCCGCACAGGCGGGGGCGCTTAACCCTCTTGTGCAACCCTAGAGTATTTCCTTGGGCCAAGTCCCGAGAACTAGACGTGGACGAATTCTGTTGGCAGCAGTTCAACTAATCTATAGTTTCGCATTCTTGCGAACACGGTCGTTGGAAACCCTTGGCACGG